>LPNX010932482.1:199205-237868 GCA_001517045.1 Pseudotsuga menziesii
AAATCCTCAAGGATGATATAGAGTTTACATGGACAGAGGAGTGCCAAATCTCATTCGACAAACTAAAAAGAAAACTGGTCGAAGCCCCCATACTTAGATTTCCANTCCTCAAGGAGGATATAGAGTTTACATGGACAGAGGAATGCCAACTCTCATTCAACAAACTAAAGAGAAAACTGGTCGAAGCCCCCATACTTAGATTTCCAAACTGGTCGATCAAATTCCATGTGCATATCGATGCATCAGGCATAGCAATTGGCGCTATCCTGACTCAACCGGGAGACAATGGAATGGACTACCCTATAGTCTATAGCAGTCGAAAACTAAATAAGGCTGAAAGGAACTATTCGACCACCGAACGGGAAGCCCTAGGAATGGTCTTTGCACTTCAGAAATATCGACACTACCTATTAGCTAACCCCTTCATATTTTACACCCACCATCAAGCTTTGAAATACCTCGTAAACAAACCCCTTCATCATGGAAGAATCTGTCGATGGCTCTTACTGTTCCAAGAATTTGAATTTGAAGTAGTTGTCCGACCAGGGAAGTTAAATGTCGGACCCGACCACCTATCCCGAATCGACACAGGAGAAGAACCGACTGGAATCGACGACGACCTACCAGATGCACATTTATTTTGTATAGAAGCAGTACCAGAAGAACTGGAGGAAATTGCTCAGTTCCTAGAAACAGGTCAGGCCCCAGAAGGTCTGAACACTAAAAAGAAGCAAATCCTAGCTATGAAGGCTGCCCCCTACAGCCTCATCAACGGATTTCTATACAAAATGGGGTTAGACGATGTTCTTAGAAGATGTGTACTTGCCCATGAACGAGAGCAAATCATGCACGAAGCACACTACGGACCAGCCGGAGGACACTTTTAGGCCGACACAACTGCTAAAAAAATTCAACAGTCTGGATTATGGTGGCCGACGCTTCATAAGGATTGTAAAACCTTTGTTAGTCGATGTGACAGATGCCAACGACTTGGTCGACCACTGTCGAGTACAGAAATGTCCCTGATCTCTGTCAACCCTAGTCTTACATTTGAAATTTGGGCTATCGACTTCATAGGACCATTCCCCGTCCCAGCCCGACGATCAGGTGCAAGGTATATTATCACTGCAGTCGAATATGTTACTAAATGGGCAGAAGCAGAACCTGTCGAGACCTGTTCAAGTGAAGTAGCTGCTAAGTTCATTTATGAAAATATTATTACTCGATTTGGCTGTCCACTCACTCTGATCAGCGACCAAGGATCACACTTTGTTAACAAAACTATCAAACATCTAATCGACAAGTTTCACATAGACCACCGACGGAGTACAGCATACCACCCTCAGTCGAATGGTGCAATTGAAGCTTTCAATAAAACCCTGACAAAAGGACTGACTAAAATCTGCAGTGCTGACAAAGATGATTGGGATGAGAAGATTCCTGCAGTTTTATGGGAATACAGGACAGCCTACAAACGGTCGACTGATCAAACACCATTTCGACTGGTATATGGGAAAGAAGCAGTCGTACCTCTGCACTTCAGAAAACAGGCACCTATCATTGCACAAATACTACATGTCGACGTTGAACAGGCCAGGAAAGATCGGCTACTTCAACTTAATAAATTGGAAGAACATAGACTTATGGCCATCCAGCACCAAGAAATACAAAAACAACAGCAGAAATATTGGCACGACCGTAATATCAGAAACAAAAATCTGTCAGTCGGCGACCTTGCCCTACTGTATAACAGTCGAGTCAAAGGCAAGCCTAAGAAACTTCACACAGAATGGATGGGACCTTATGTTGTCGAAGAAATACATCTTAATGGGTCGGTCCGACTAAAAACATTGCAGGGCCTGGTATTTCGGAAGCTTGTTAATGGAGCCCGACTTAAACGATACAAAAATTGAAAAAAAATAAAAAATAAAAAAAAAAATCATATAACGGTCTTAACTGACACCAAAAACCTATAAAAAAAAAAGATACAAAAATTCCAACAACCATAAACCGTACACCCAGAAAACACCATCATGATAGCCACTCACCCATTCGACAACCGACTTCATTTCCATCGACCATCTTCATCGACCGACCATGTCGACCGTTCTCACCACCGACACCGACCGCCGACCTGGAGCGTCCCATCCCGCATTAATGGCCTCGAGCCCCACCCCAGATTCATGAAATCGCACTCGAGTGTTGCAGTTGGCCTGTCAAGTCCACCGTTAATTCACCCAGTTCGACACTCCACCCCACCCGCGCCTATAAATAATGGACATCCCACAGTTCCTTTACCACACCACGCACCTACTGAGCATTCAAACTCCCAGTCGACTGAAATTTGTGAACCCTGTAAGAATTCTGACCAGTCTGAGCAGTCAGAAACCATGGCACCAAAACGCACCAGAGCTTCGGCTAAGGCCCAAGAACTTCAAGCAGCCGAGTCACCTCTACTCCAGCGACTCAAACGGATCCAAAACGCAAAATTCCAGGAGGGTCCGTTTCAAAAAATATGGATGGAGATTCAAGAATGGGCGTTTGAAGACCAACGGATGACCCCGCAGGCCGAGAAAGTTAGGCGTAGCACCATCTATTCCTATGCAAACGCACCTATCATAGCCAGCTTCACTGGTACAAAGGAAGCCGCGGTCAAATTCATCATCAGTCGGTACCACAACGACAGATTTTACTTTGACCGACCAGTCGACATTAATGGAGAGGTTATCTCCTGACTGACTGGTCTATCAAATCAAGGAGACCCGGTCCCCATTGGGATCAAGGAAGGACTAGTCGAACACTTTACAGGTTCGACAACGGGAAAGAACTCCAAGGGTCTGATGATCAGTCAGATCGAGGCACGAACTCCACAAATTGTGGCGAAAATCATCGCCATTACTCTCACTTTGGCTGGTCGCAGCAGTGACCTCAAGCTGGAAATGCTGGACGCGGTCGAACAGATTACAAACAACGGCCACATTTTCCGATGGGCAGACTACCTCGCAGACTTGGTTAAAACCATATGCGAGCGCTGTCAGGAAACAGGAGGTATTATCAAATTCCCCTCCTTAATTATTTGGATTGCAATGTACTATATCTGTCCGGAAGGCAGTCCTGTCTTCCGAGAGCCGACTAGGTTTGAGATGCACAGGTTCAAACCCTTTTCACAAAAAGGAACTGTGCATGAACTCAACCAAGGAAAGGTCTTCATGGAAAACTGGTTCCAGCAGCTTAATCTGCGCACGACAAGGTGGAGGGTGCCTCAGAACATCCGACGACACCTCCCAGCCGACTCACACATCCAGCTGGAGCTCGACCATACATCCGTATGGTCGTCAAACACTCAGGATTCCAACGTCAGGGACCTCGACTACTATCCCACAGTCGAGCAGAACTTTCGGGAGTTGTCTAGGCAGACAAAAACCAAACTTCAAGTCCCGGAGGCTGCAAAACAGGTCGACTTTTCTATAGTCGAACCTCTGACCGACCAGGAGAAGGAGGAAGACTACGAGCTGCACCTGTATATCAGCACTTTTGTGACGCTGGACACTCCAATTGGCACTCCTGGTCGGGTGCACTTAATAGTGAAGCATCCGACTGCACCAGTCGTGGACCCTCCGACCGAACAACAACAGACACCACCACCAGCACAACAAACAGCTCCCCCAACTACTCAGACGGTCGACCCTGCTCAGACCCCGACAGGAGAAGTCGAGGAAGACAACCCTGAGTATGCTGTGTCTAGGAGCATTCTCAAGAAACTGGAAAAGGAGATCGCTATTGCCAGAAGGAACATCAAATTGCAAAAACGTCAGCAAGGCAAAGGTAAGCGCAAGCTTGTCCTTGCTGACTCTACAGATGACGACGACGAACTGGCAGCCTCAGCACTCAATATAGTCGAGGATGCCAGAGCAAATAAAGTAACTGTTGAAACCCAGTTTCAACGTTTTGTCGAAGCAGGAGCTCCGGAAGGTCGGCCAAAGAAGGCCAAAACAACACCACTGTCCGAAGATGTGGTCGACCTGGTGACAACTCCTCCTCGTCCATCTCCGACTAAAATAGTCGAAGAGCAAGCACCAGTGCAGCAGGCCGACATATCCCCCGAAGCCTTTGCACAAGTTATCCCTAAAGCACTTAGAGCCAGGGAAAGCTCGGACCAAGAGCTTAGAGCTTTCTTTGCAACACTGCCTGCACTGTTCAAAACAGCGCAGACAATCAAGACAACAACTCCCCTTAAAGCAAGCGACAAGACATACGCACACCAAACAACTGTCTTTACAAGGGGGCATGACGGTGGTGACATTGCGGGACATGAACAGACCTTCACCGATTACCAAGTCCCACCGGAAGAAGACGTTATATCTTCCGGCCAAAGTCCCCAACACCATTCTCCATCACCCCCAGGATCAGGATACCCTTCCTCCGCACCATCACCACCCCCACCACCATCATCCCCACCACCTCCACCCCCGCCTGATTCATAGCCGCGACCACCATCATCACCACAGGCGGAGGTGGACATACCACCTCCCCAAACCGAAAAACCCCCGACCACTGAACCAACCCTTCCGACACATACCCCTTCGACCTCTGACCCACCTTCCACTTCCGCAGGTCCTCCCGACAAACCAACAGAGCCAGCAAAGGAGCCAACAGAGCCTCTTCCTAGAACAGATCAGCTAAGGATCAGCTTACGGGATGTAAGCTCGTTGACCGACTCAGAGGTTGGCCAGCTACTCAATACCCTAGCAAAAGAGTCTAAGAGAAGGACGACCCGACTAAGGAAACAGCTAGCGGATAAGGAGACTCAAGAAGTCGAGTTTCTCGACAAATGCAGGTCTCTTGTACAGACTGTTGCTCCAGGACCTGTTGACACTACTACCGACCGACCGCTGGACAGAGCATATCAGCTGTTTGAAGGTTTGGTGTCGACCATACAGACCCACCTCCACGAGACTAAGGCCAGGCGAAAAGAAGAAACTGTCCGACTGCTCCTGACTCAACACACAGCATTCTCGGAGGCTCACAAACTTCTACAAGACCACATGGAGGAATCCATTGTAACTGAGGAAGTACTCCGAGATTGGCCTACTCATTATGGGCAGCTCTATAGTCAGACGAGGCAGACCAGACAAGGAATTCAGGCCTTGGAAAGAAGGAAGTCGACTGAGACAGAACTGAGGCAGACAGTCGAGGAACAAATAGTGATGGAAAACACTAAGCTGCAGCAGTTGGAACGTGAGGCACACCAGTGGGTTCAGCACGCCCTTCCCAACTTGGAGAAAGTCGACAACATCTGTCCGCAGATGAAGAGACTCCTGGTAACCTTATGTGATCTGTGAGATTACAACACCAACCACCCTTTCCACTTCTCATGGCTACTCATACTGTGTGCATTCGTTGCATGGAAGGAACCGCCCAACAGCCAGTTTCCACAGATCCCAAGAGGAGCGCCCAGGGGAGTGCGCTATACCAGTTTATGGGACACCAGCAGTCAAGCAAGGAAACAGGTTAACACGATAGTATTTTATGAATACTATTTGATGTTGAAGAAAATTATCCAGCAATCACCAAGGATCAGTACAGAGACTGTGGACGCATATGATGACCGGCTTAATTTTATGGCGGACAGCCATAGAATCTACCTAAGGCCTAAAAGGACTAAAAGGGACGACTGGGCTCCCAGCTGGTTCAGAATGACAATACAGGACATGGAGAATGTCATCAAAGGATTTGATGACCAATGGCGACAAGAATACGAAGATACCATGCCGCTACCAATGGAGACCGACCAGACAAATTCACCAGAAAGGGGCAAAGAAAAATTGGACACCCAGGCACAAGGAACAATAGAAGTACCACCACCATGCGACAAGAGAAAAGACCTACCGGAAGGATCAGCAGAGACACATATGACAAGGACTGGAAGCCAAGGGACCACAGAGACACAGCAGAGAAAGAAGTATAAACCTCAAATCCAACCCTGAATATAGCATTGACAGACGATGACTATGAACTCATCGCAACAAGGACGTGCGATACATTGAAGGACTCACTTGACGCGATGAAGGAAGTGCAGGAAAAGAGCCAGAGCGCAGTTGAAAAGCAACTTCTAGACTTAAAAATGATTACAGAAAAAACTGCCATGAGGTACATTCCACTCGACAAGACCAACACTGGAGAGACTTCGGCACCACCGATGTCCCGCAAAGAGAGCTTAGCAACGGATCGCCTCAACACCATGTTGATTCCACCAGGGAGTATCCGATTCCCTATGACAATGAAGGACCCACCAGTTCAATTGGGGCAATCCATTGAGGTTAACCTTACGGAATTCCACATTGACTAATTATACATGATCCAGCAACAGCTAACTGCAGAGCTCAAGGGAAGAGAGCTCGTGACTTACAAGCAAAAAACGCAGCTGAAGAAGCAAAATGCAGCACTCGCTACCAACTATCAGAAAGCAGTAGACGAGTTAAAAACATGTCAGGACAGGGACCAAGAACTCTCTCAGGCACTACAGAGTATTTCCTTGGAGCTACCCAAATGCAACATTGATTTCACATTACCTACCCCCCAAAAGCTAAGGAGAGTAGCAGACAGAGAAAAGGCTCTGGAAGAGACTGTGGTTAGAATGGATGAAGAGGTGGCCAGGTTGAAGGCAGAACACCAAGTACAGATCACCGAGATTGAAGCTCGTCTATGAGACACCACTGAGGTAGACCAGAAAGAGCGATTCGAAGCCTTGCGACTCACTTCTGCGTAGGTGAAATCTCACATTGAAGAAGCAGTGTCGATACTCAAGGAAGCCACAGACACATGGGCCGAGCTAGATGAGTTGCCGGAGAGGGAAAAAATCCAACAGAATATTCATAGGGTAGAGGCTACTGCAGCGGCCATGAAAGAAGAAATTAAGATCTTAGCCGCTCTCCAGAAGATGAGGAAAACAAAAGAGATGAACCAACTGCAGCAGGAAGCGCAGCGGCTAAGAACACAGGAGGTCCACATTAGCGACCTGCTTCAACCCTATCAGGAGCAGATCACTGAGCTGGTCAACGCAGCCGAGTAGAAAATGAAGGAATTCACCATTGTGAGAGAATAAATCGATCAGACAGATGACTCCAAAGTTGATCAAGCCTTGATTGACTCGGCAAGAGAACGTGTTGAGGTAATGAAGAACGAAGTCGAAGGACTTCGGTAGAAGTTGTAGAAGACTTCGCAGGAGGCGAAGGAGAAGCTAGAGCAGGAGAAGTTACAGCAGGAGAAGCCTGTTGCAGGTGGCTCGAGGATGAGCCAGAAGTAAGTGTTAGGGGACTGTTGGAGCAGGGTCCCGCAGCTACAGAATAAGCTGCTAGTTTTGGCGGAATGATAAGCTTTAGTGGAAAGAAGTAAAGACAGAGCTACGACGTCGTAGCATGTTTCCAGCTGGAGAGCAGAGCCGGAAACTGTGACTTTTTGAGATGCGGAAGTCAAGGAAGGGCAACGATACCTGAGCGGCCGAGAAGGGAGAGCTCACCCACTGCATTGAAGGCAGCGGTGGAAGACAGGAGGGCTTAGAGACCCTCATAAAGAAGAAGGAGCAACGAGGCTCAAGCATTGAAGGTGAAGGACAGAAAGAGAAGCGGTACATAGTACCCATGGTCAATGCCGGGAAGCATGGAAGACTGCAGAGAGTTGTGGTGTGACGGGAAGCGGCTACCTCAAGGACAGAGAGGACCGACTATCACTAATTAGGGTTTGGGTTACTGTTGGGACAGGCCCACAGTGTTGTAAAAGCAAGACCTTCGGGCTGCTTATAAAAGAATGTAATTTTGTATTGTAAAGGGTTAGATAGTTAGCTAGTTGATTATATAGACAGCTAGACAATCATGAATGAAATAGGCAATAAGGATAAGTAGACTGTTGTAAAAGCCGAGCTCTGGTTCTGGTCTTAGCTGTAGCAATCTTACTAAAACTAGTAGCCGGCTTGTAGAGCATGCATGTAATGATCCGCAGGGATCGACTGAGAGGGAAGAGTATGTTGTAAGAGAGACAACATAGAGGTAGAGAAGAAATATCTAAGAGAGAAGATCTTGAGCTGAATTTGAGGCACAGTAGAACTGTGTTTGCCTTCCCTTAAGCTATAATAGAGAAAACACAGTTCTGTGGACGTAACTCCCATCCTGGGGGCGAACCGCGTTAAAATTCTGTGTTCAGTGATTGAGTCGCATATTGTGTTTATTTGCTGCATCTATCTGATTATGTTATGCAATTTGCTTACAGTTGATGTATGAATGAGTTGTTAGTTACAGCACTGCAGAAATATATATATAAGTTGAAATCCTTGGCACGTCGTATAAGGGTTACTGGTGTTTTCCTTAGATAGTTAATTAATCACAGTAAGACAGTATGGGTATTAGCTCTTGCGCGTCGACACGAACAACGCTAAGTGCGCTACACCACGATTGGAGGGTATCGCAAGAAGGCGATACCGCACAGGAAGAGGAGCTGCGGTGCGCGAACCCGTGGGTGGGGGTCTTAGCATTGAACAGGAGTTTCGTGTCGCATGGTGTGCAGTGATGCGGTGAGATTGGGACTATTGTGAGAAGGAAGAAGTCGTGCGAAGAGAGAAGAACCTGCGCGACGCACGCAAGGGTAGAAGAGCTGCGCGACGACGGGATTGTGTGACACGAGCAAGAGGTTGCGCGACGCTCAGAAACTGAAGGAGATCTTGCAGCTAGAATAGCTGCAAGCCACCAGTAGGATTGCCCCAGAACCTGGTCCAAGACACTTGAGTCCTTGGCCAACCCATTAGATTCACTTCGGGTGAGACTTCAGGCCGCCTTGCGGTCTGTCACCGAAAGGGCCAGTGAGATAAGGGTGTTGTTGGTTGATTATAGTAAACCCGAGTCTGCCCATGCAATCAACACATATGATGTATGCTAAAAAAATTCCAGTTATATGCTTAAATAAGGTTATTTCTGCATAATCTTTCATTTTTGTTGCTTTATGCATCTATATCCAGATCTCACGAGGTGGGTGCAGGCTTGTGTTATTTAGTTGCATGTTCCTAATTGGATGAGGGTGTGGATCTATATTGACTCCATTCCTATCCAATAAGCTCAAGACTCTATCCCTCAACACTCCACAAAAGGGCCTCCTTCCAGCTTGCTCCATTCAAGCAATGATCCGACCTTCTCTCCTCTTCTTCTCATTTCTATAAAAAATCAACATTTTTACCTGGTTACTCTATTCGTAGTTTTTATTTTTCTTATATCTATCATATTTAAAGTAATTCCAACATATATCTATCATATCAAAGCCTATAGTCTAGATCTTGAACTTAAAAAAGTTTCATAAGCATTCTAGATCTAGCTTTAGGGAAATCGTCTTTTTGCATTAGATTTTCTTTTGCTGTTATAAAATTTAATATTCTTCAATATCAGTGCATATTTCATTGGCTACACAAACAGCAAGCCAAGATCCCAATGAAAGCTTGCATTCCTTGGTTCCTTTGTCTCTTGTTTAGCTAGTTTTAACTTCATTTTTCTTGAGATAAGGTAGTCTGATCCAAAGTTACTCTTAAAGTGATTTTGGGTGTATGTTATTCTAAAATTATTGCTGTATTTTAGCAGGTTTGACAGAAAATAAAAGAATCTGCTGTCCAAAGTGGCCTCGGGAGCGTTCAAATCCCCCAGGGGTCTCCCTTTTCACTAAAATCTTAAATTTTTTACAAAGTTGTAAGCTCTTGGTTTCAGCCTGTATAAGGACCAAGAAGTTTCTGATATATCCGTTCTCTAATATTTTAACGAATTTTAATAAAAATATTTTTCGAATAGGCTCTTTCGAGCCCATTCCCCATCCCCCATTGGGGGATTTGCGTCGGTATCCTTTTCATTGCTTTTTGCTTAATTTTTTTTTAAACTAGAATTGATCTCATTTGCAGGGTAGTATACTTGATTTTATTATTAGTTTCATATTCCACTTTTTTTTTTTTCAAAGTAATCATAATACTTACCCCACGATTTCCTGATTGACCCGAAAGGGGAAAGAGATTCGTGGTAGGACTAATTAGAAAACTAGACTTGTGGATCTAATTTATTTTTCATCATTCATTTATCATCAATTATAAAATTAATCCCTCCTCGATTCCCCGATTGAGATCCACTTGGATCGAAAGAGGTTCCTGGAGGGTTTTCTTTTAAACAAGAACACCCAGCTTAAAACTTACTAAAATTGACAAGACTCCAGTGTGTATGCTCTGCACTTGGCTGCGGTTCGTCTGATCAGTCAGGATGTATCAAAAACACCTGGGTGACTAGTATAATTAGGACTCACTCTCCCCAATTGACAAACCATCAGGTGAAAATCCAACACCTAGATCAAACCTTTACGGTGGCAAAATACCCAAAGGAAGTGGGAACTTCTGAAAAGTGACCTTGGGGCGCTGATCTTTGTCACACCCTAATGGGTGCGTTATGAACAATAGCCCTAGAGACTCCATTTCATCCCACATATTCCTTGTGGGTAGCCGTGAAGGTTTAGTTTTGGACATACTCCAAGTACTCTCGGGTATATCTGGAGTCCCCCTTTAGCCTAATTTTAATCAACTCACACTTCAAACTTAACTTAAAACGTACCAAGAGGAAATCACAAAACACTCACTCCAAGCACATGCAAGTATATTGTTTCTATTTTTGACTCCATTCTAAGGCACTGGTTATTTTCTTGCTTTACATATATATTGTGTCTCAGCATTGTGCTTTCGTGTGTTCATCTTTTATATCTTTCCATCTTTGATCATCTATAGTTAAATTGCAAACTCCTATGTAACTCATTCAGTTTAATATCACAAATACTAAGTAATTATCCTTAGTAACTTAATAGGGTCTACCCCCCTTGGCTTCATTAGGAGTTGAGCCTAAACGGAGGATTCAAGAACAAGGTGACAGCCTTGACTCGAGACTTTTCCCCAAGGACACACCGAGTGGCTTGAAGATTTCTGCCACGTGACCCAGGCGTGTGAAAGGCAGCAACACCTCCAAAAAACCCACTTTCCTTGGTTTTTAGGCATTTCAACTTGGCTTTCAATATTTCTAGGAAAATTAATTCCCATATTAGGAATTTTTCACTGTGTGAGTTATAGGAACTGGGATTTGTCCCTTAAGTGGTCATGGAATTGGCCTCTTTAGACCCACCTTGTCTTCAAAAATTTATTCCTTTGTGGAAGCAGTGGTCAATTGTTCAAAAAGCTTTGATCTTCATGTTGCGGGTGAAGTAAAATATTATTTTCAGACCAAAATTCTCAAGGGTGTTAATTTTATTGTTAACAGATGCCCCCTAATGTGTGAGGTCTGAAGCTATGTTGATGGATGAAATACATTTATTTCTATTTAATTATTATACTCTTTATGCTGATACTCTTTAGTGATCAAGGAATGATGGAAAATGATGGTTTATGAACGCGAAAGGTGGAGAATCACTTGCAAGTTAAACAAGGAAATTTCCCAAATATATGATATCTTTCAGAGGCAGGTTTACCCATTCTCAGCAGTAAGCGAGCATGGCCATGAAAAATACACAGTGGATCCATGTTAAAAGTGAATTCTGTAAACACATATAAGTGCACATTTGATGAGTGCAACATATCCAGGTATTCATGGTACTTTGACATAGTATTTTAATCTTGTGCAACTCAGGCAATGCATCGATGAGTGATGCAACTGTATTTCCCAAGGTCTTCAATAAAAACCAACGATAGTATGATTTTAGATCATGCAAATAAATGAGTCAATGTAGAGCATAATAAAACCCCATCTAATTACTAGTTATTGATGTATACCGGTATCATATGGAAGGGATCCCATCGATAATGATGATGGACTCGAAGGTACTTGAGTACAAACTTACAAGTGTGAAATAGATGTTCTAAACTTGAACACTTATAGAATCAAACAATCAAGGGTCATTGTTGTATACCCACTGTCGTTTGTGAGGAATCTTGTGATTAATGACTGCAATATCCAATGTACTCATTGGGGTTCCTAGATCCATTTCCTAGATGATGATTTGGCGTCGATAGGAATGGATCTGTAAGAAGGAGAGAATTGATGCATCGCACATCAATTGACATGAAAATGAGATCAATAGGATGATATAATTTGGTAGAGATGTGAGATCCAACATTGTATACTGATAAAAATGAAGTCTAACATGATTGGTCAGGAACATTTGAGGAATGGACCAAACGCATAATGGAAACTTGGAAACATAAGACTAGAGTAACCAACCATTGTGAAATTAGTCAACTCCATATGAATTAATGAAAGTCCCATAGATTACAGGAAGGAAAACCTATCGATGGATATCTATTCAAATGACTAGTACAACTTCCTAGGTCACATGTAAATGGTGTACTGACAGTGGATACAAAATTATGTGATGTGTTCAAGGGAGACTATTATTGACTGTCACTTATCTTGAAGATTCAATATGACATGATCCAAGTTTCCCCTTTCTTATTTTTTTGTTTTTTAACTTTTAGTACTTTTTTCATTTCTATCTTGAAAAATAATAAAGAATTCTATGGTACATGGGAGGGAACAAGTGTTGCATGAGAGTACTCTTTTTTTCAAGAGCACAGTTCAGGTGAAGGAAAAGATACATATTGCAAACAAGGGCTGAGCTAGTTGTGCACACTCTTACAGATTTTCCCTCCATAGGTAGGCTATTTGAAGCAAGATTATGTTTCAAGAGATGATGAAATAGAACCAAGTAACCGCGGTTATCCAATTTGATGTGATGAATAAGTAGGAAGGGGGCAATGTGGTTTACTTCATGCTAATTCTTGAGAAAAACACCAAAATCATAATGAATCATGGTCCATCAACTACCTGAATCAAATAGTTCTTGCATGTATAGGTCAACTTACACAGAAGCAATGGTTTACATGCATTTTGAGAAAAAAGTGACTGCAAAGGCATATACACAACATAAACAATAAGCATCGAATCAATAAGCATAAATGTTCATGCAGGTATTTTAGCACATGCTTATGTAAACTAACAAAAAATAGGGAGCCCATCAGGAAATGGTTAGAAGTGTATGGAAGAGAAGTATGCGGTCTCAAACTATAGGTCATGATGGGACTAATTGGGCTCCCAGGCCTATGAGAATAACTCGGCATGGGCACCAAATTGGAAATGGGGTTCTAACTAGGGTGTCTCATGTTTGGTAGGTTCTTATAGAAGAATGGTGGAAAATACAGATATGATGGGATGAACTACCAATTTCCAATGGGTTCAACCCTATGGAAATTTTGGGTTCCAAAAAATTCAAATGAATCTTCATAAAGGGATAACCTAATCCTATATGCATGCTTCCAAATATACTTGATGAGATCAAGGAACATATAAAGGGTGCTCCTATACTTGGGTGGATTTAAAACAAATATGATCCCAACAAACCCACAAAATATGTCCTTAGGTGGGTGTAACCAAATGTTTATGACTTGAAGGATTGCTTCATTTGATGATAAAATTATGTCCAAGAAATAAAGGGACCTGGGAGATCTCACAAATAAAATGGGCAAAGTAAATGGATCATATTCCTCCATAAAGGGAATATTTTGATCCAAATATGCTGAAGCCATTTGAATAGCTTGGTATGGCACTTCTACAACAGATAAGGGTTGCAGGATCATAAAGTTTCCCATGAGGGATCTAGTCCCAACAACTTTCCCGATGGAATAAACTAGTGTCCTCAAAAGATGGTCCACTATTCATTTGATAGGGAGATTCCCATATTGGGCATGCATCCCTAATGAAAAATATATTTCGATCATGTCATCCAAGGAAAACTAACCACCCCGTGGGTCGGATAGAACCACTTGTGTCCCTATCTGAGACAAGCCAGTCAGAAAATATATGTCTTCGATATCAACGGTTAGTGTGTGGGTACCGAGCACAAAATGTTTCTGACAGGGATCCCACATATCGATGATATACTCCAAGATATGAACATAGGCTCTCATGCCTAGTACCTTGAAATATTTGAGAAACCCACAATTCAAAAGGGCCTCTATAGTGGCCATGTCACTAATAGCTTGGAAATCCTCCATTTCATGCCCGTGTTCCTTACATATTACCATGGTGAAGATACTCCTTGCACCTACAATATGGTGTGAGCACACATTAAATTCACATCACAGGTGGATGACGCATTAAAACTGATTTTTGATGGATGAAATGAGGAATGTTTGGATTTCCCCTAGCTGCACCACTTTTTCTTTGCATAGATAGAGCACCCAATGCTCTTACTAGCTGTGAACAGAGCGCCCATGATGCCTCTATCCCAACACTATAGATAACCTCCCTTAGGCGCTCTTGTCGGCTGTGGACAGAGCACCTACTGTGCCCTTGTCCCGACATGACAGAGAGTTATCGCTCTCCCCGGCAGAGAAAAAATAGCACCGCCCCACCCACATTTTTGGCTTTAAAAATTCCCAAAACACCCCTAATTTTCTTATAAAAGCAAAAATTGCACCGTGGAAATGAAAGGGAAGGGCCTTGGAATTTACCTATTTCAAGCGACTCAAGAAATGGCAGACCATAGCACCTAGAATCACCAAATGAATTTTTTCTCCTTTTTCTCCAACTCCAGTTTCTCCCAAATGGTAAAACAACAATGGTAAAAACTTTTACTATTAGCTTCTATTTATAGTAATTTTGGACATTTTTTATTATTATTTAATTAAAAATTGTTTTAACTCCAAAGTTACTTTAATATTCTGGGTTTTATTATTTGTTTCATATAGTTTTATTATGGAAATGGTCAAAATGGTTCTAATATGTTTTTTAAGCTTCCAAGTCAAACCTATACAACTCATGGCTATGATTTAAGCTATTTTTGTATTTTTCATGCTTAGAGTGTAAATGAAAAAGTACATATCTTATTTTACGCTTTTCACATGCTCATTAAACAACTAGTAAAAGAGAATTGAGTCCACTTTTTCTTCTTTTTTAGACTCATAAGAACTAGCTTATGAAAAACATAACTCATTGCAGATTTATATTTAAGCTCTATTTAGTTTCCTTAAAAACACAAAAATATTTACAAGCGAACTTGTTACGTTCATGCTTGTAAAAGTACCAGAATGGTCGACTAATCAAAGGTAGATTATCTCTTTTTCAAACTTATTAGGGACGAATTGACGAAAAAGGAACTTTTGGAGTCTCCTTGTATCTTCATTTGTACTCTCTAAACATGAACAATACTGAGTTTACTTTCATTGAAATCATGAAATCAAAGGAAGAAAGACCCTTTCTAGGAACAAAACCCTCCTTTCTCAGGTTCATAAGACATGTGAGAATGAAATCATCACTTGATGAGCTACAACGAGTGTTTGTTACCCTATTTGAACTCATAAAAAGGAAAAGAGGCACTCATCCTTCAATATGAGGAAATTAAAGGAAAGCGGAATATTTTTCATTTGTATTTATGGCAGTTTATAGTCCACCTTTGAACATGGCACCTGCCTGCATTTGCATATCTGAATAGTTGGGTATTTATCTTGTCTCCGAGTCGATCCACTTTTGTGAGTCACCTGACTGCTTTGGGTCAATTCAAAGAATTATTCATTATATTCCTTTAATTACACCTAGTTTTAGTCTCATCAAGTCAATGCTTCCAAGTCACTTGTCATGCTGCAAATTGTTCAAAGGATGTTTCTTCTGAACTTCAACTCACTAGTAGCTTTACCTTGTTACAAAGTAGGTCATGTCTGAATCCATTTTGTGGTTGTCTTATCAGTTCAAATCAAATTTTGTTCCATGTTTCGTGTCGATTATGGGGGAACATCATGGCCCTCCTTCAATGAGTCTATTCATGTCGACTTCAACTAATTATCCATGAATTGGACTTAGAAACATTAGAGGAAATTTCAACTCAAAATGGGCTTCCTAAAAAAAATTAATAAAATAATATTTATTAATTTTGGAGGAAGAAAAGAAAAAACTACTTTTTTGTTTGTATTTTCGACATATCTCCCAGTGTTTTTACTCAAATTTTGATCAGGAGAGCTCGTTGGATGTGGAATTAAATTCTGTAACCAATGCATACCCACTCGACATACTTTTGATGGACACCTCTACCCCAAAAACAAGAAATATGTGAAAAAATGTGATGATGATGTCATCATCACATTTTTTCAGGGATTTCTTATTTTTGGGGTAGAAGGGTCCATCAAAAGTATGCCTAGTGGGTACTCGTTGGATGTGGAATTTAATTCCACATCCAATGAGCTCTCTCGATCAAAATTTGAGTAAAAACACGAGGAGATATGTCAAAAATACAAACAAAAAAAGTAGTTTTTTTTATGATACCTATCCCCAAATTTATATTAAAAAAGTGTTTAAGACCTATACGGTATTTCAAATTTAAAGCAATTTCATTGGATAACACATGATGACATGGAATTTGAGTTAAATTTAAAAGGCCCATTTTGAGTTGAAATTTCCTCTAAGGCCTAGTCAAGTACCTCGAAGCGTGCATGCCTCAATGGCAGGTTTCCTCTCTTTCAATAGCAGGTATCCTTGCTTTCTTCAATGTCCTCTGATTGAAATATTCCATCAAGTGTTCAACTTCAAAACACCTATTCACACTTGAGAGAATGTATTGATATACCTTGGGGATCATTGAGATTAATGGTTATTTCCCTTTCACTTGTTAACATTATACATCAATGATTGATAGTGAGTTTGTTTCTACCATGTTCGACATCAAGGAATCTATTCGCATGGATATAATCGTATTGGTTGTGGATTGGAATGAAGACCCCGAGTAGTTAGGAATAATCAACATAATTTCCAATCCTTAGGTTGTGATGGAGTATTATTTGGAGTATTGGTATGGATCTGTATTGTATGTTTGGTGGCTATGTCCATACTGGGTTCGGATAACATGGATCTAATTCGTATGTTCTGTAGCCATGTTCCTCTCTCTATGTATTTATTTATTTGATCTATAATGTATTCTTGTTATCCATGACATGGCCATCATCATGGATCTGCAGTGTATTGGTCCGCAGCCATGGTTGAGTCAGTGTTATAGCGGATTTCACCACTCTAGGTGAATCACACTTTGTATGGCCTTCCCCTGTCCCGCTACAGACTCCTTAGACCCTATGGAACACTTTTTGTCCTTTTATGTTTCCTTGATCATCCCTAAAAACACATGAAAAATGCTATACGCGACTTTTAACCTTATAAGCGCGTACATACACGGGTTTGACCACTAAAACTGCATACATCGGGATGTGTAAATAATCCAAATCCTTTTGGAGTTTTCCTTGACATGGATCTGACTCATTTGACTTCTAGCCTTCCATATGCCTTGAGATCGCTCGGATTCGACCTTTCATTACCCCTTTGAAAATCTATATAAGGAACCCCTTGGTACATTGAAGGCATAAGAGAGAATTGAGAGCAACGAAACTATAGTCCATTGTTGTTGGAACTTATGCTTGAGTCTGCATCCCTTTGTCCCTTGGAGCACTTTTGTGTTCTTCCCAAGCTTTCCTTTTGCTTGTGAGCTTTCTATCAAGAGATGGAGGATTGAAGTGGTGGAGGCCCAAGTGGGGGATTCAGTTTCTCCGATTCACAGACGTGACGTCAGAGGTTGTATCTTGTAATCTCTGATTCATATTAATAGAAATATCTTTTCCTGTCCAATGATGTGTATTTGAATGAATATGTTATCCATGGGATTATGTCAAATGCTTTTACATTATTGATTATATATGCTAGAATAGATCTAACACCATGATATATAGAATGCTTGTATTATTTACTTGTTGTTGAGGAAGTAATATAGCAATTCAAGCTAAAGATTGGAAAGCTCAATGGGGATCTAATTCAATCGTCCAGAATAAGGTACGAGGTCTGATCCTTTAGTGTTAGACTTTTTATTTCTATTGCATATTGGGAAAGATTGATTTCTGGAGTCAAGCTGTCTATTGTGGTACCCCAAGCCATAGGAATTTCTCTCCGTAACAGAATTGGTGACTGAAAAGATTTTATCTTTGGCAGTTTTCGAGTCATGTCGCCTTTGGACATAGCACTGTATATCACATCCATTGGTTGGGTTATAGTTTGACTTTAGGAGTTGTACTCGTTTATCTGAGTTTATCTCCACCGACTGGTTAAGATTCCAGTCCCTATGGAGCCTTTGTTGATGCCTCTTGTGTCACAAAGATGTCCCAGTTTGTATATCGAGTCTATGTTTCCTTCATTCAGTCACCATATGTTGTTATGCTCTTGTTCAAAGGAAGTTGAAACCTGAGTCCTCCATTCCTCAGTTATCTTGACTTTACATGTCGGCCATTCCCGGTACAGTTACTGGTTCGTGCACCTATGATCGAGTCCTTCCACATTATACAGCTTTGCTGAGTACCTCATGTTGGATGATGGGGGATTCCTTAATTCCCTCCTTCCAACGGATTTCATCCCATCAACTTCAGATCATTTATTTTGGGATTGGAATCTAGAGTCATTTTGAGTGCCTTGAGACTTGCAGTCATCAGTGGCAGGTTCTCTCGCCATCGACAGTTTCTTGGGAATGCATCAATGTCCCCTAACCGATGGATCCTCTCAAGTGTTTGACCTCAACACATTTATTCACACTTGTTAGTTTGCATTCTAGTTCCTTGATTCCCATTTTCATCATCGGTGGGCTATCTCGCATCTATTAACGGTATACATTAATGACCGGTAATCATACGATGGACTACTATGTTCGACCTCGACACCTCTATTCGCATAGTAGGATATGTACTCGTAGTGGTTTGTGTAGAAGACATTCTATATTGGTGGCATCTCTTATATGCTACCTCCTTGATCGTGCCAGTGTTCATGAGATTTCATCTCTCGTGACTTGAATCCAGTGTATGTCAGACATTTTTAGCCACTATGGAGATCTTGATCTATTATATATCTTCGGCCATTTTGGAGATCATGTTCCTTTGTATATCTTCATCATGGAGATTCTGATCTATGTATATTGTACGTGGCGATGACCACATATGTCATATCATGTCTCATGCCTATTCATGGCCATTGTACTCTTATGTATCTAGGACTGCTATATATATTTTCAATTATATGCAGAGTTGTATTATTGTACTATGCTGATTGGGTGGCTGGTCTTCCATTTGGGATCCTTCATCACTCCACTACTGGGATGGACTTATAATGTATTTTGGCCATCGTATAACCCCTCTGATCTCATACATTAGGGGGCATCTGTTATAGCGTGTTTCACCACTCTAGGTGAATCACACTTTGTATGGCCTTCCCCTATCCTGCTATAGACTCCTTAGACCCTATGGACCACTTTTTGTCCTTTCATGTTTCCTTTATCATCCCTAAAAACACATGAAAAATGCTATACATGACTTTTCACCTTATAACCGTGTACATACGTGGGTTTGACCACTAAAACCGTACATCGAGATGTGTAAATAATCCAAATCCTTTTGGAGTTTTCCTTGACATGGATCTGACTCATTTGACTCTTGGCCTTCCATATGCCTTGAGATCGCTCGGATTCGACCTTTCATTACCCATTTGAAAAGATATATAAGGAACCCCTTGGTACATTGAAGGCATAAGAGAGAATTGAGAGCAACGAAACTATAGTCCATTGTTGCTGGAACTTATGCTTGAGTCTGCATCCCTTTGTCCCTTGGAGCACTTTTGTGTTCTTCCCAAGCTTGCCTTTTTCTTGTGAGCTTGCTATCGAGAGATGGAGGATCAAAGTGGTGGAGGCCCAAGTGGGGGATTCAGTTTCTCTGGTTCGCAGACGTGCCGTCAGAGGTTGTATCTTGTAATCTCTGATTCATATTAATAGAAATATCTTTTCCTGTCCAATGATGTGTATTTGAATGAATATGTTATCCATGGGATTATGTCAAATGCTTTTACATTATTGATTATATATGCTAGAATAGATCTAACACGATGATATATAGAATGCTTGTATTGTTTACTTGTTGTTGAGGAAGTAATATAGCAATTCAAGCTGAATATTGGAAAGCTCAACGGGGATCTACTTTAACCATCCGGAATAAGGTACGAGGTCTCTTCCTTTAGTGTTATACTTTTTATTTCTATTGCATATTGGGAAAGATTGATTTTTGGAGTCAAGCTGTCTGTTGTGGTACCCCAAGCCATAGGAATTTATCTTCGTAACAGTCAGACAAGTCAGTTATTGGTCTTATGTAAGTTGTGAATCTCATCTCTTATTTCCTCAGATACCAGATTGATGTATAGAAAATTATTTCACCAATCACTTCCTTCTCGCCTCATACTTTGGGTGGCATTCTGTTGCACCTGAAAAATACACTAGTGTCTGATGACCCTTCAGAAAGCATAGCCTCAGATTCCTTTGGTGATTTTTTCCAACCCCAGGATGACTAGCGCCTTTTGTCAGTTATGACAAAGCTCCATCGATGCTCTATCTAGTGGACAAAGATGTGCCGACTCCTTTTTGTGTTTTGGAAATAGACATTGTTGTCTCTCTTCCTTTGTGATTAAAAAGTGTTGACATTGTTTCACCTTAAGCAAAGTGTGTCAGTCGATCTAAAACATGCAAAAAACAAGATTCTAAAAGCTCCCTTGTGAAATCCTCCATGGATTTAGTTCCTACTAGCTAGGGAGAGGTGGCATTCACATTCCTCACCTATTGGTATCACCTACTATCCATTCCCTAAGTGAATCTCATATAATTTGGCCTATAAATGAATCCTTCATGGAGTAGGTGAGGAGAGGCCAAAGAAAGAACCCTTATGATGTTGGACTGAGATCTGGTTTAGAGGAAATATAGAGTGATCTTATGTGTGAAGATATTGTTGTAAGTGTGAAGGATTGTAGATAAGTTGTGGAGGATAAAGCTAGCAACATCAAGTATTTATGGTTGTAACTTTAATCTCTTTTATTATTAATACAAAAGTGTTCTCGTTTCATATATTTAATGTGTATTAATATCAATTAAATGTTGTTAGACTCCTTGATCACTAACATAGATGATTAATTTTCCATGATACTCTCATCTCGTGTTTTTGTCTTTTGATCTTTTTTGTAGGTACTGAAGATTGCAAGGACTTTGGAATGAAGGAAAAAAGTACTCAAATCTGAGGTATGAGTTTAGTTTCAAGTTGATTAAATTGTGTTATACTTTTATCATTTAATCAATATGATCTAGGATATTATCTGAGAGAATAACATGCACAACAATAATCACAATATACAATATAAACAAAGAGTTTTCCTTGGGGAAACCATAAAGGATAAAACCCCACAACTTTCTCAAAGATAGAATGAGCACCAATAGAAAATGTAAAACCAAAAAACACAAATATGATTGATGACAATTGTTATCTCTCTCACTTGTGCCAGATCCTCCTCTCTCACTCATGTGATACAGTTGAGTGATTTTGTGTTTCAAATAGAGAGTCTCACTCTCTATTTATACTAGTTTTTCACTTGACAATTACTCACCAGGGCCGACCTCACTAGGAGAGTCTAATAACCCTAGTACCCCTCAACTGTGGGGAATATTTACTCGAATTACAACACAATATTAACCTCTATGACTTTACATGAATTTATTATATTAATGATTCTCCTAATAGGAACATCAGGGTACAATGAAATATAATATAATATATACAAGTGAATACATTCTGAAGTTACAAATACATCAACACTCCCTCTTATCTAGGAAGGTATTATCTTCACACAATTCATCAGCACAATTCTTCATCATAGGATCATCATAAAATTTGGATCATCATCAAACTAGATAATCATCAAACTGGATCATCATTGCTCCAGCTATATTGAGCGAATGGTGTTATCTCTCAATTCTACTCGTCATAGAACATTATACAAAGCCAACCATTTTTCATGCTGGGTGTAGGTCTCAACACTTATATCTGACCATGGCAGGCCCATCCTGCCACCATTTTAGAAAGGCCCAGCACTTACATCTCACCATGGGAATCCCAACCTGCCACAGTGTCAGAAAGGCCCAACACTTAAATCTGACCATGGGAGGCCCAACCTACCACCATGTCAAAAAGGCCCAGCACATACATTCGACCATGGGAGGCCCATCCTGCCTCCATGTCGAAAATTCTTAGCACTTATATATGACCGTGGGAGGCCCATCCTGCCACCATGTTAGAAAGGCTAAGAACTTATATTTGACCATGGGAGGCCCAAACTGCCACCATGTTAGAAAGGCCCCACAGTTATATCTGACCATGGGATGGCCAACCTACCACCATTTCAGAAAGGCTCAGCACTTACATTTGACCGTGGGAGGCCCAACCTGCCACCATGTTAGAAAGGATCATAGACTCGTCACTCCCCTTAGAAGGAACCTCAATCTGCAGAACACTAAGCTTATCCCTAAATTACTCAAAATTCACTCTAGCTAATGACTTGGTCAACACATCAACTATCTACTCATCCATTGCAACATATTGGAGATTCATTGCTCCTCTTTGTAGTGGTGTAAAACCCTAAAATAGTGATATTTGATCTCGATATGTTTCGACTTGTCATGGAACACTAGGTTCTTTGACAAATTCACACAACACTGGTTATCGCAATATATACAAGTAGCATCCAACTGGAGATCAAACAAATCATATAGCATATTCCTCAGCCACACTCCATCACAACTAGCCAAAAAATATTTGACATAATCTTCTTTGGCTGTACTCAATTCCACATAGGACTACTTCTTGATAAACTAAGAGATCACACTTGATCCCATACTGAAGAAACACCCTAAAGTGTTCTTCCTATCAATGGCACTACCTTCCCAATTTGAATCCACATAATCCTCTAATTTAATCTTCTGATTCACCTCATAGTTGAGCCCATAATCAACTGTACCCTTCAGGTACCTCAAAATATTCTTTGTAAGAATGAAGTGAATATGTCGTAGATCTGTCAGGAACTGGCTCAATGTGTTCACAGCAAAGAAAATATTTGGTCTTGTACTCATCAGGTACATCAAGGACCCAGTCATCTGATGATACATCATAGCATCAACTGAATTTGATGACGCATCGTTCAATAGCTTCATCTTCGATGCCATAGTTTTGGTCACAGAATTGCATTCCATCATCTCAAACCTCTTCAAGATCTCCACTGCATACTTCCCTTGTCCCAGGGAGATTTCATCTGCATTCTGCCACACCTCCATGCCTAGAAAGTAGTGCATCATACCCAGGTCTTTCATCTTGAACTCAATAGCAAGATTCCACTTCGTGTCAGTAATCAAGCCATCCTCTCCTGTCACAAATAGGTCATCCACGTATAGTAGGAGTATAATTGGGTTCCCTTCCTCAACCTTGTAGTAAGGGTTGGAATCGACTTTAGTCTTGGTAAATCCCAAGATAGTCAGGAAGTTGGAAATTTTGTTGTACCATGTCCTGGGTGCCTATTTCAAACCGTGTAGAGCCTTTTTCAATCTACACACATGAGTCTCCATGTCATGTGTCTCAAAACTAAGTGGCTGCTCCATAAATAATTCCTCTTCTACTACACCATTCAAGAACACTGTCTTGACATCCATTTGGTGTATCTTCCATTTCATCACTGCAACCAAAGAAAGTAATGATCTGATGGAAGTGTATTTGTCTACAGGTGTAAACGTTTCTTCATAATATATTCCTTCCTTCTAGGAGAATCCACATGCCACAAATATTTCTTTATATTTCTCTATGCTACTATCTGTAGCATGTTTAATCTTGTAGATCCATTTGGAAGTTACAACATACTTCCCTTATGGCCTTGGGACCACATCCTAGACATCATTCGTCATGATCAACTAGTACTCCATGATCATAGCATCATTCCATTCTTTCTTTTTTGCTACGTCTTCATAGTTGGAAGGTTCTTTATCAATGATATCACACAATAGGGCTACACAACTAGAGTAAGACTTAGTTCTCTTCCTTTCTCTAAGACTTAGTTCTCTTCCTTTCTCTATGCATTTCTTTTGGAGCACCATATATTTCTACACCTTGGATAGTCTCTTGTACCCATGCAAGTTTCCTTTTATGAGGATTCTTCTCCTGGAATGGATCTACAGTTTCCTAGGGTTCTTCTATTTCTTGATCTTCTTCTGGAGTTGCATCATTCATATCTGTATCTCGGATCCTGGGTGCTTCTATTTCTTCAGGGTCCTCAATAGGTCTCTTTCTGGATTTGTTGTAATCCAACTCTTCATCAAATATTATATCCCTTCTAATTTCAATATTCTTGAATCCTGGGAAATATATTCTGTAATACTTCGAGATTTCACTATATCCCACAAATATACCCTTCTTTCCTGAAGGATCTAATTTTGTCCTCTTTTCTTTTGGAATGTGTATGTACGTACACTGGACAACCAAATAATTTGAGATGACTGACTTCTGGCTTCTTACTGGAGAAGAATTCCTCTGGTGCCTTGTTCTCAAGTACTCTATGCAGAGTATGGTTCTGTACATACACAACTATCCTAGCAGCTTCATCCCATGCTTCATCCCATATATGCATAGGAATATCTTTATCATGAAGCATTTCCCTCGATTCTTCCATAATCATTCTATTCTTCCTTTCTGCAATTCCATTTTATTGTGTATTATATGGAGTGGTCAACTCCCTCTTAATCCCCGACTCTCTGCATAATTCCTTGGATTCATATGATGTGAATTCTTTTCCATTGTCTGATCGAAAGGTCTTGATTTTGTTCTCTATGTGGTTCTCAATCAAGGCTTTGAATTCCTTGAAGTTACTGAGTACTTCATCCTTGCTTTTCAAGAAATATATCCATGTCTTCCTAGAAAAATCATCAATGAAAGAAACATAATATATGTACCCACTCAATGAAATGGATGACATTGTACCACATACATTGGAGTGGATGATTTCAAATATTCATTTTGCCTTGCTCTCGCTACTTGGAAATGTCTTCTTTGTGTTCTTTCCTTTCGCAGATCCTTTCCAAACACCTTTATGCTTTTCCTGTATTTTGGAAGACCTTCAACAACTTTGCTTGCAAGTGGTAGTGCCCTATAGTGTACATGTGCAATCCTTCTATGCCATAGTTCACTTGGATCTACTAATTCATGGACCAAGGCTTGTTCTGGTTGGCCCTTTAGCTTGTATAAGCCTCCCTCTTTCTCTCCAATCACTACTGCATCATCTATATTGTTTCCCTTTGGCTACATAAGGACTTGGCCATCTACAAATGAAACCCTCATGCATTTTGCATCTAATGCAGATATGGAGAGGATATTCTTCTTTATTCCTGGTACAAACAAGACATCCTTCATCTTCATAGACTTTCCAGAGTCTAGCTTATAGGAGGAATCACCACTAGCTTTTATGGGATACTAGTAGTAATCCCCAATTTTCACTTTGTGGGGTGACTCATGTTCGTATAGTTTCACAAAATATTCTTTGAATCCTGTCATGTGCTTAGAAGGCCCACTGTCTATGAGCCAATCATTGCTTCCATGTGTGATAGTTCCTGGGAGGGAAGAAATAAAAACATACTCTTCATCACTTGAAGAATCTTCACTTTCTTGTTTGACTCTCTTTCTGGTAGGTTCATCATCCTCTGCAATGTAATCATGATGTCTTATTTTGTTTTCCTTCTTCTTGTGAGAGCCACCCGTATTTCTAGGACAATCTATGGCAAAGTTTCCTCTCTCATCACATGTAAAGCATCTATATTTAGATAGATCCCTGTTAGATATTCTAGGGTTATCTTTCTGGTGAGAATGCTTACCTTTGGGATGATGATAGTCCCTTCTGATTTTCTTGGTGTGTACTATGAGAACTTGATATTCATTTCCCATATTTTCTTCTCAAGCTACTATTTGAGCTTCTTCTTGTGAGCATTCCTACCACAGCCTACTGAAAGTGATTAAATTTCTTCTAGCACAAACCCCTTGAATGAAGGAGTCCCATGACCTAGGGAAACCATTCAATGTGTCCATCACAATTTTTGCATTCTCTATTTCTTCTTCTACTGCTTCAAGTTTTTCTTTGATTTGAGAGACCCTTGTAAAGTATGACTGTATGGTCTCTTCATTATGGATCTTCACATTCTTTAACTAGTTTCTCAAACTCATCTTCTAATTTATGTTCTTTCCTTCAAATAGCTTGGTCAAAGAATCAAACATATCTATAGGTGTCTTTAGGGAAGATAGTTATGGTATAAGGTGATCCTTGATAGAATCATTAATACTTATCTTGGAGTTGACCAAGTTCTTCTTGTGTAAGGCCTTAGCCTCATCTCCCTCTAGAATTGGAACCTTTCCATTTATGTAGGATTCCAATTCATTTTCTTCAAGTACCAGTGAGATCATATACTTCCATGATCGAAATTTATCATCTCCCTCAAGCTTTTCATCAATATTGGTGTGATGAGACATCTTTAAAGAGAACCTCAAATAGAAATACAAAATATTTATATCTTACCTATTTGAAATGCCAGAATTGGATCTGGCGCTAATCTTCTGGAGTGTTGATTTCTAGTCCAGGGTCAAATTAGGGTTTGAATTTATTGGAGTTTTACCCAACCAAAAACTTCAATATTGGTATCTAAACTTTAATTTTTATGAGGAGAGAAATCCTATGCTGAGCTTACTCAAAAATCCCACTTCTGTGAAAATCCCTAATTTCCCGCTGTAGTGGTAGGTCAAAAACTGAAAATGCTCAGAGTTAGATTCTACTTGGACAGAAATATGGAGCCTTGAATGGAGAGTCAACCTATCCTCCTTTTGATAATGTTCTGTGGAGAGAGACTTAGAAAGTAATAAGCTCTAGCTTTTGCGTCTGTATAGTGTCTTCTTCTCATGTTAGCTCTGATACCATGTTATATTTTTATTATTTAATCAATATGATCTAGGATCTTATTTGAGAGAAAAAAATGCACAAAAATAATCACAAGAGACAAAAGACACAAAGTCTTTTCCTCAGGGAAACCATAAAGGATAAAACCACGCAACTTAAACAAAAGTAAAACCCAAAAAGGAAAACATGGTCTCTGATAGTTTTTCTCTCTCTCACTTGTGCGATCTCTCTTGGGAAAAAATATGCACTATCTAATTAAACACTTATTTTGTCAACTCGGGAAGGTATATTGTGAGATGCAAACACTGTATATGTAGGATTAGGGCCTATACTAATCTAATCCACTCTAATTTGACTTACTCTAATCTAGGGATTATTAAAAAATGGTTAACACTAAGATTCCTACTAAACATCTAAGAGCTACAAAACATTAGAATTCATGTTCTATCCTAATTGCAGAAATGAAAATGATTTTTAAGCTAACTTCAAAACAATTATAATAATAAAGTATAACCCAATGAGAACCATCTAACATAATTCAGAAATTTAAATAAGCAAAAAACTACATATCGACACAGAAAACAGAGCAAGTGACAGAAAGTGAACTTATGAAATTTTAATACTTCAGAGCTCTTATTAAATTAGTGAATTGTCTTCTAAGAAATTTAATATTACTGCAGAGCCTACTTGTTTACATTAATCTTTAAAATGGGCTACTTCTGTGATTGAAACTACTCCTAAATCAACTTGCATTTTGAAACTACAACAAAAGAAATGTAATTTTCAGAGGATCTTATTATTGAAATCTAAAGCTATATTCTGAAATCAAATCTTGCAAGAAGACAAAAATTAATTAACTTAAATCTCAAACCATAGTAAAATTAATGCAATCTACATATTTTATAACTTAGAAGAAAATAAAATTAAGTTCATTTCATTGGGAACCCAGTTTTACAGAAGCAATGTATGACTTTAAACCAGAATTTAAATCTACAGCAAAACAAATCAAATCTATAACACTAAGAATTCAAAACAAAGTCTTTAAATCAATCTACCCTAACATTTGAGCTCGGTTCTAGACCACTTCTAGACTAACAATGTTGTGCACATTATTCCAACAACAATTAAGCAGTAAGTAATAAATTCCATTCATATACAAATCTAATTTCTAAAGTTATTTGACTAAACACAATCCTTATTTCTAATAAAAACATAAAACAATTAGTTAATCTATCTATCCTTTACAAAAAATTGAAGTTACAGGGGAAGGGATTATGGTCTATGTTGGTGGATCCTTTCCAAAGAGGCCACAAGTCCCTATGGGATTTGTAGACCAAGAAATTTAAACTACAGGAATATAAAAGAAAAACATTAACAACATGAAATAAATCAGATTATAATCTACAAAATCATCTGTGTATTATAAACATATCATGACCTATGTCAAATTCATAAAAACCAGCACTTAACCAGTGCAATTAATCTTATTCGTTATCCATTCTCCATCCACCCATTACATTTTCAATACATGGCTTTTTATAGCTCAAGGGTTAGGGTAACCAATCCTGATTTTATAGTAATAAAAGCCTATCACCTATTTAATATTACAACTGTTTACGTAACACAACTAATTCCTTCAATTAATGACTAACTTCTTCATGCTCTAGATATGCTCTAAAATTTGGTATCTTGTAGCATATATTCATCTATATGGCATGTAGTGCCTAGAGATGAAGACTGTATTGATTATACATGAGTCATCAACAAGAATTAAGCTAAATGGACTCAAGTTT
This sequence comes from Pseudotsuga menziesii, assembly GCA_001517045.1. Classification (NCBI taxonomy): domain Eukaryota; kingdom Viridiplantae; phylum Streptophyta; class Pinopsida; order Pinales; family Pinaceae; genus Pseudotsuga; species Pseudotsuga menziesii. The sequence continues at coordinate 227,902 of LPNX010932482.1, forward strand.
GCTTGAACGAGTTGGACACGTATGGAGAATCTTCATAGTATCTAACTTGTTGTTGAATATCAATGTATGCTGCAGAAATCAAAGTATGCTACAGAAATATAATTAGTCACAAATCCTTCAAGAAATTATATTTAAGCATTAAATCAAAGGATTTTGATGAATTATCATGCCTTACAATAATTGCTGAGTATTTGGGTAGATATGCGAAAATATAAAAGGATTTATGGGGTAAAAGGATCAAATAAAGAGGTCAAAGGTGTATATGGAGGATGCAAAGAGGTGAAAAAAGTGTCAATTTGGCGATCCAACATTCTCCCACATTTGGGTATTTGCATGTCCTCATGCAAACATGCCCCTTTTTAGGAATTCAAAAATTTTCAAAAATTGATTTCCAGCCTTGCTGACAAGATTTATGGTGTATTGTCAATGATATTGAATTCTTCAATGGCATGTTTTTTGACAACTCTCTCTTCCACGCCTATCTATTTGCATGTCCCATTCAAACATACTAGATAGAAGCTTCAAAATTTCAAAACCGAGTTTCAATACCACTGACAAGGCTTATGTTGCATTGACCACAATGTTCAAGTTTCTACCAACTGGATTTGATCGCTCCTTCAATTTCTTCTTTAACATACTGATATGTGAAAATTTCTTAAAGGCCTCAACTCTCCAATTCCTTGCTAGCTTAGGAAGGCATTTTATGCTTGCAACTGCTTTATCACTCTTTCCCTTCACTTTCTCATTCTTCTGTAGGAGCCTAAAACTATAATCTCTCCATTGCTCATTATATTTCTCAGATTCTGCAAGAAATAGGTCTTGTTGCCGCCTTTTCACACACCTGGATCACGTGGCAGAAATCTTCAAGCTACTCGGTGTGTCCTTGGGGGCAAGTCTCGAGTCAAGGCTGTCACCTTGTTCTTGACTCCTTCGTTTAGGCTCAACTCCTAACGAAGCCAAGGGGGGTAGACCCTATTAAGTTACTAAGGATGATTACTTAGTGTGGTGATGTTAAAATGAATCAATTACTTAGGAGTTCGAATATTTTAACTATAAACAATTGAAGATGACAAGATACGAAAATAACACATGAAAGCACAAAGCTGATAAACAATATATATATGAAGCAAAAATGACCAGTGCCTTAATAATGGAGTCAAATCAAAGAGATCAGTGTGCTTGCATGTGTTTGGAGTGAATGTTTTGTGATTGCATCTTGGTATGTTTTAAGTTAAAATTGAGGTATGGATTGACTAAATTAGGCTAAAAGGGGGACTCCAGATATACCCGAGAGTACTTGGAGTATGTCCAAAACAAAACCTATACGGCTACCCGCAAGGAATATGTGGGCTGAAATGGAGTCTCTGGGGCTATGTTCATAACGCACTTGTTAGGGTATGACAGAGATCGGCGCCCCGAGGTCACTTTTCAGTAGGTTCCCGCTTCCTTTGGGTATTTTTCCACCGTAAAGGTTTGATCGAGGTGTTGGATTTTCACCTGATGGTTTATTAATTGGGGGGGGTGAGTCCTAATTATGCTAGTCACCCAAGTGCTTTTGATACATCTTGACTGATTGGATGAACCATATCCAAGTGCAGAGCATACACACTGGAGTCTTGTAAATTTTAATAAGTTTTTAAGAGATGTGTTCTTGTTTAAAAGAAAAGCCTCCAAGAACCTCTTTCGATCCAAGTGGATCTCAATCGGGGAAGCGAGGAGGGGTTAATTTTAAAGCTGCTGATAAACAAATGATAGAAAAAATAAAACAACTACACAAATATGGTTTTCTGATTAATCCTACCACGAATATCTTTCCCCTTTCGGGTCACTCGGGAAATAGTGGGGTAAGTATTATGATTACTTTTGAAAGTAAGATATGGAATATGGAATTAAAAACAAGATCAAATATACTACCCTGCAAATTAGATCAATTCTAGTAAAAGGAAATAAGCAGAAAACGATGAAAATGGCACCGACGCGAATCCCCCCAGGGGGGATGGGGAATGGGATCGAAAGAGCCTATTCAAAGAATGATTTTATTACAGAGGTTACAATATCAAAGCACTGATAAATCAGTGCTTTATTGGTCCTTATACAGGCTGAAACCAAGATCTTAAATTTATACAAAAATTTTACAAGTTTTGTGACAAAAGAGAGACCCCAGGGGGGATTTGAGCGCTCCAAAAGCCACTTTGGACAGCATTTTAATTTGTTCTCTGTCAGACCTGATAAAGGAAAGAGAGCATGTTATAATAAAAAATTCCCAAAAGCACTTTAAGAGTACCTTTGGGTTAGCCTACTTTATCTCAAAAAATAATGAAATTAAACTAGCTAAACCGACGAAAAAGGAACCAAGGAAAGCAAGATTTCCTTGGGATCTTGGCTTGCTGTTTGTGCAGCCAAATAAAATGCACTGATATTGCAGAATATTAAAATTTATAACAGCGAAAGTAAATCTAATGCATGTGATCTACAAGTTTTCCTTCAAATTCATGCAAAAAGGACAATTTCCTTACAACTAGATCTGGGATGCTTATGATATTTTTTTAAGTGCAAGATCTAGGATGTGAGCTATGAAATATTAGATCTATGTATATTTTACTTTGATGAAATAGATCCAAATAAAATCACAGCTATAAACTGAAAAGGTAACCAGGTAAAGTGTTGATTTTGAGGGAGGAAGAAGAGGAGAAAAGTCCTGGTTTCCTTGAAGATCTGCAGTAGAGATTTCCGATGGAATGCCGAGGGACTATGCATTTGAAATGTTTTTAAGAGAATGAATAAGCAAACTAGATCAGCATCCTCCCCAAAGTATGAACCTGCAACTCAGCTGAAATCAAAGAACTTGCCAAGAAACTTGTGAGATCCGATTAGTACATACAAAGAGATTCAAGATAACATGCATATAAGCTTATAGGACATGCTAAATCTAGATCTCTAAACATGCATTAAAGGAGAGTGACAGCCAATAAAGTTATTGAACAACACCTTTCCTATCAAGATTGTAATAAGCTAATTACCAATCTTAACCACAGATCTACAAGAAATTAGCAAAAAATGACCACAGATGCAGGTTACCTCAGTAAAACAATGGCAATAATTATCCACACATGTAATGGCACCACACCGTATTTCCTCCAAAGCTTTTCTTTATTTCAAATGAAGAATTACAACAATACAATAGCAGCAGCACCTCAATCCTAGTTCTAACTAGCTTGGAAGAGGAGGCTGTGCCTGGATATATACAATTTATAGGCCATCCAGCCTAGGGGGGCGCAATTACTCATGGAATCAAGTGAAATCAACTGATGGAGAGTCCATCAATGCCTGATCTGTGTCTAGCTGAGCTAGATCTAAGTCTCACTGAGTGCAACTATCAATCGGGGGGCTGATCTGACTGACACCTCAACCTGTTGACTGAAGAATCCACCAAAAATCATCCAGTTGAGCCAAAAACGTGTTGAGGAGAGAGGTGGGGCGAAATTACTCATAAAGGATGCTCAAAATCAACTCTGGATCTGATTTGATCACCTCCTTCAGTCAAGGATTTGTCAGATCCAGTCAATCTGCTTCAGATCTGACTGATTTCAATCAAATCGGCTGAGAATCCATTGATTTATGATTTTGGATTTGCTCCATTATTCATCAATTTATTAATTAAAATAATCAATAATTGATTTTTGGGGCTTTCTAACCTGAGTGATGGAAAATCACTCAAAACTAGGAAACAATGGGTCCATGGGTTTACATGGTGCTCTTAGCTTGAAAATGAGCACCTACATGACTAAAACTGATTATTTTGCCTACTTTTATTACAAAATCAATTTTTCCAATTAAGCTATTAAAAAATAGCCTAAGTTTTGGAAAAATTAAATTTTAATAAAAAACACTGAAAAAACTAAAAAATTGAAAAATTGAAAAACACCTAGGGGGACTTAGACATGTTCATATGACTCAAAAATGATGTCTAGCATGTTTATACATTGACACATAGACTCTAATAACCTCAATAGGCCTAAATTCCAAGCTGACCACCCCAACTTTGGAGGTATGGAGTGAAAAACTCAGAAATTATCAGTCGTTTGTTCAACAACCAATAATAACCAAGGGAAAAAACACCCTGGGCTGATCGGATTGACAAATAAAGTCTAAGAGACTGAGTCTTTTATATACACTATCATGCTAGAACATTTATTACAATTCCCTCATGGGGTATGAAAATGTGATATAGTAAAACAAGCATTTCCCAGAAGTACTTCCAAAGGTCTTTTTGAATTCCGAACAAGTTAGCCCTGTCCAGTTCACCGGGATCACTTGATAAAAACCCCCAAGTACAACTTAGGTGGTAACATTCTGGCTCCAACTGTGGAACGTGTGCTCGATCTGGTCTTTAAGGCAAGGAGAGAATACGAGAACACCAGAATCTCTGGTTTATATACCCTGCAAAAACATCTCAACTTGACAAGAAAAACCTCAGTAGCACAAGTTTTATGAAAAACCAAATGAACCATTGAGCTGATTTATTTAAACAAAATAGATGTAACTAACTAAAAGAAGCAAAGTTTAATTATAGCTAAAAATAGAAATGCAGAAAGTAAATGCTCTCTTTCAAAGAGCTTATTTTCCTACTCTAAGCATGATATAAAAAGGGTTAAGTGTAATCAGAAATCCAATGTAACCACCTAAGCATTTTATTGACATAAAAAAAAATTTCCTTGTCTTTGGTTACCAACCAAAGTAAGGATACTTTATTCAGAAAATGCAAACCTGCGTGATGATCCAGAAGGGGCAGGATGGATGGGAAATCATAGGCATGAATAATGTAGTCAAAATTACTCCCAAACTGGTAAGTGCTTGCGCAGGCTGCTTCTATCCAAGACTGGATAGGGTTGATGTACAATTTGGAATGATGAGGCAAATTGAATACACCATCATACTGATCATCAAGGCTTACTGGATGATAATTCATTGTATAAGCCCCAAGCAGCTCCAAGTCATGAGAAAACTCTATATGTGAAGATGATAGTTGATATTGATATTCTAATAACTGCATCACATCCATCTTTTCACAAAACTGCTTCTCCATATCTTCATTACTGATACCCTTGTGCGGCTCTGCATGATATGACTCTGAATGATCATATAAGAGTTTTGAATGTTGCTTTTCCATACTAGGATTTTCCAAGGTCTCCAGATTCATGCTTCCCTCTATGGAATTATAGTAGATTGGTCTTCCACAAATCTCTAAATAGACACTCCCCTCACTGGGTATAGCATAGATAGGATTCTTAAAAAGATATCCACAAAAATCCCAATAGTCATCACCATCATCTATGTTAAATGTGATGAATTCCCCATTGCTGATATCAAGTTCCGATATTGAGTTATCTTTGTCTTCATTACTGATATTGATATATGTATCAGACTGATAATGTGCATAAATTGCATGCTCCTTTTTCATATCAAAGTTTCCCAAGGCCACATGGTCCATGCTCTCTTCTTTAGATATGTCATAGACAGAAAAATCAACAAAACCATCAAAAGTTTCTGGTTCATTATTTTCCTCTTTATTCATGTCATAGACTGGATTTTCCATGATTTTCTAGGACTCCTCATCAACATCTTTGTCGAGGATAACAGAGTCTTCGTCACTTGTATCATGCTCCAAGCTACACTTGTCCTCATTTTCATACTCATCTTCTTCAGAGAAAAGGTCACAAGGTAGTAGACCTTCCCGACTGTCATCATTATAAGGAGAACACATAGGAGTCCCATCATGTATATTACAGTTTTCATCATAAGTTTCACTATAAGATTCTGCAATGGTTTCATCCTCAGGCTTGTACTGTTTGGATGGTGACAAAGGGTAGGCCTGGCCTACCATGTATATATGATCAGGCTTGCTTGAATTTGTTTCCTGATTACTAATCTCAGGAAGTCCATGTTCCATGACATGATTCGCAACATAACAAGTGCTTTCTGGGTGGAATTGATGACAAGGTGTACACCATGGAATTACTTCATCTACCAGGTTAGTTGAGTGTAACTGGTTTGGAATCCTAGGCTCTTGCTAAGGAAAGTTCTTTTGATACACTTGATTCTGTTTTGGCTGAAAATTCCTAGGTCCATTATTTCTTTCCAGTGTGGTTATTCTGTTCTGGATTTTATTCATTTGCACAGATTGGTTTGTCATGAATTGCTCCTGACTAGTCATCACTTTTTCAAACATGCTAGCTATCTTTTCCATGGGGTCTTTAGAGGTTCCCTTTTCTTCTGATTCAAAGGATTTTCCCTTTTCTTCGTTGTATGAATTGTTTCCCCTAGTGTAACCTGGAATGTTGGACTTTCCTGAAGATTGCATATTCCTTTCTATTTTCTCGGCCAGATCTTGAGCAATTTTTAGATCGACCGGATCTTTATCCCTTAATTGGTATCTCAAATCACCAGTGAAAGCTTCGATGTAATATATCAAGATGGAGGCATCGATTGGCTTGATGTCTCTAGGGAGGTCCGCAACCACATGCCTGAACTTAGTATTAAATTCATCCATGGTTTCACTCTCCATCTTATTTATATTATGAAGGTCAGGAAGCAAATGTCTTGGTTCTTTCTTTTCCCCCCATCTCTTCTTAAAACCTACTAGGAATTCATTAAGGGTTTTATATGAATCATCACCAAGGTTTTCATACCATTCTGTAGCATCATCCTCTAAGGATAAAGAAAAGAGCTTCATTTTGATATCTTCATGGTTAGAGGCAACATCATCACAGTAACTGACTAGGTGCCTTTCAAACTTTCGGAGATGAGTCCTGGCAGTGGTAGCATTATTTCCCTCAAATCGGGGGAGCTTCTTGATAGCATCTTTCGGAATGTTATGAGGAGCACCTGCTATCTGAGAAAAGTCAAGGGGTTTGTAAAATTCCATCATTTCTTGAGATTAGTGAACATGATTCTCTACAAATATGTGATAGATATCTGAGAGGGATTGGTCTCCTAAATCTTCAAGGTTTCTACGATAAGTCTTCATATTCAACCTTTCCCTAATAAACCTTTCGGGATCAGGGAGAGGATTGAATAATTGTCGGCGGTTTCTTCGGGTAGAAATTATTGAAGGGATGTTAGACAGTGGAGTCGCCAGATGGATCGAGTCTTAATTTTTATGTTTTTTAAACACTAGATCAATCAAAAGTTTTTTTTTATCCTTTTAGTTGTTTAGAAAAAAATTAAGCTAACTCATACTTGGGAATAAAAAGATTTATCCCCGGCAATGGCGCCAAAAAGTGTTGCCACCTTTTCACACACCTGGATCACGTGGCAGAAATATTCAAGCTACTCGGTGTGTCCTTGGGGGCAAGTCTTGAGTCAAGGCTGTCACCTTGTTCTTGACTCCTCCGTTTAGGCTCAACTCCTAACGAAGCCAAGGGGGGTAGACCCTATTAAGTTACTAAGGATGATTACTTAGTGTGGTGATGTTAAACTGAATCAGTTACTTAGGAGTTCGAATATTTTAACTATAAACAATTGAAGATGACAAGATACGAAAATAACACACGAAAGCACAAAGGTGATAAACAATATATATATGAAGCAAAAATGAACAGTGCCTTAATAATGGAGTCAAATCAAAGAGATCAGTGTGCTTGCATGTGTTTGGAGTGAATGTTTTGTGATTCCATCTTGGTATGTTTTAATTTAAAATTGAGGTATGGATTGATTAAATTAGGCTAAAAGGGGGACTCCAGATATACCCGAGAGTACTTGGAGTATGTCCAAAACAAAACCTATACGGCTACCCACAAGGAATATGTGGGCTGAAATGGAGTCTCTGGGGCTATGTTCGTAACACACCCATTAGGGTGTGACATAGATCGGAACCCCGAGGTCACTTTTCAGTAGGTTCCCGCTTCCTTTGGGTATTTTTCCACCGTAAAGGTTTGATCGAGGTGTTGGATTTTCACCTGATGGTTTGTTAATTGGGGAGGGTGAGTCCTAATTATGCTAGTCACCCAAGTGATTTTGATACAGCTTAACTGATCAGACGAACCGCAGCCAAGTGCAGAGCATACACACTGGAGTCTTGTAAATTTTAATAAGTTTTTAAGAGATGTGTTCTTGTTTAAAAGAAAAGCCTCCAAGAACCTCTTTCGATCCAAGTGGATCTCAAACAGGGAATTGAGGAGGGGTTAATTTTAAAGCTTTTGATAAACAAATGATAGAAAAAATAAAAAAACTACACAAATATGGTTTTCTGATTAATCCTACCACGAATCTCTTTCCCCTTTCGGGTCACTTGGGAAATCGTGGGGTAAGCATTATGATTACTTTTGAAAGTAATATATGGAATATGGAATTAAAAACAAGATCAAATATTCTACCTTGTAAATTAGATCAATTCTAGTAAAAGGAAATAAGCAGAAAACGACGAAAATGGCACCGACGCGAATCCCCCCAGGGGGGATGGGGAATGGGCTCGAAAGAGCCTATTCAAAGAATGATTTTATTACAGAGGTTACAATATCAAAGCACTGATAAATTAGTGCTTTCTTGTTCCTTATACAGTCTGAAACCAAGATCTTAAATTTATACAAAAATTTTACAAGTTTTGTGACAAAAGAGAGACCCCTGGGGGGATTTGAGCGCTCCAAAAGCCACTTTGGACCGCAGCTTCCTTTATTATCTGTCATAACTGATAAAGGAAAGTGAGCGTGTTAGAATAAAAAATTCCCAAAATCACTTTAAGAGTACCTTTGGGTTAGCCTACTTTATCTCAAAAAATAATGAAATTAAACTAGCTAAACCGACGAAAAAGGAACCAAGGAAAGCAGGCTTTTCTTGGGATATTGGATTGCTTTTTGTGCAGCCAAATAAAATGCACTGATATTGCATAATATTAAAATTTATAACAGTGAAAGGAAATCTAATGCATGTGATCTACAAGTTTTCCTTCAAATTCATGCAAAAAGGACAATTTCCTTACAACTAGATCTGGGATGCTTATGATATTTTTTTAAGTGCAAGATATAGGATGTGAGATATGAAATATAAGATCTATGTATATTTTACTTTGATGAAACAGATCCAAATAAAATCACAGCTATAAACTGAAAAGGTAACCGGGTAAAGTGTTGATTTTGAGGGAGGAAGAAGAGGAGAAAAGTGCTGGTTTCCTTGAAGATCCGCAGTAGAGCTTTCAGATGGAATTCCAAGGGACTATGCCTTTGAAATTTTTTTAAGAGAATGAATAAGAAAACTAGATCAGCATCCTCTCCAAAGTATGAACCTGCAACTCAACTGAAATCAAAGAACTTGCCAAGAAACTTGTGAGATCCGATTAGTACATACAAAGAGATTCAAGATAACATGCATATAAGCTTATAGGACATGCTAAATCTAGATCTCTAAACATGCATAAAAGGAGAGTGACAGTCAATAAACTTATTGAACAACACCTTTCCTATCAATATTGTAATAAGCTAATTACCAATCTTAACCACAGATCTACAAGAAATTATCAAAAAATGACCATAGATACAGGTTACCTCAGTAAAACAATGGAAATAATCATCCACACATGCAATGGCACCACACCGTATTGCCTCCAAATATTTTCTTTATTTCAAATGAAGAATTACAACAATACAATAGCAGCAGTACCTCAATCCCAGTTCTAACTAGCTTGGAAGAGGAGGCTATGCCTGGATATATACAAATTACAGGCCATCCAGCCCAGGGGGGTGTAATTACTCATGGAATCAAGTGAAATCAACTAATGGAGAGTCCATCAATGCCTGATCTGTGTCTAGCTAAGCCAGATCTGAGTCCCACTGAGTGCAACTGTCAATCGGGGGGCTGATCTGACTAACACCTCAACCTGTTGACTGAAGAATCCACCAAAAATCATCCAGTTGAGCCAAAAACATGTTGAGGAGAGAGGGGGGGAGAAATTCCTCATAAAGGATGCTCAAGA
>LPNX010932482.1:238330-358031 GCA_001517045.1 Pseudotsuga menziesii
TTGAAGTCCAAACAAGTTAGCCCTGTCCGGTTCACCGGGCTCACTTGATAAAAACCACTAAGTACAACTTAGGTGGTAACAGGTCTTTCATACAGACAAAGTTCTATAGCTTCAGAACCAAAATCAGGAAGAATAAAATCGGAGGGTTCATTATATTCAAAATCAAATTTCTGTGGAGATGATGGAGGAAGTGAACTTGGAGTATCCTTTTTATTTTTATTCTCAGGGAGATCTGGCTTTGGGTCAAGAGATTCTTCTAGATCAACAAAAATAGACAGTTCTATATTGAGGGCTAGATTAGAGGGTCTCACAAGATTTTTTGTCATACTTCTGGTGGTTTGCTACGGCATTGTGGGTTCTGTGACATTAGGTATTTTCGGCTGATGTCGTTTCCTTTTGGATTTTCGTAATACAGAAGAGAAAAGTTTAATTAGTGGTGGTTCTAGCTCTGGGTCAGGAATGACTTCTAATTCATGACCTTCATGCTAAGGAAAGACATGAATGTGTGGAGAATGAGGGTTTACGGATGAAGGGAGACCCCGAACTCTATCCAAAAAATTTGACCAATTATCCTCTCAAATACAGAACTCACCCTCAATGAGAATTTTGATCAAACCATGATGATAGAGACTGTTATAAGGTTTCCTAGAATGCTTTTGAACCCTTCTCGGCATATTGTCTAAACTCTTACATAGAAAATAAGGGAAATTCATTTCCAGTTCTTCTTCAAAATGTAAAAGTAAGCGAATATGGTAATTCAGAGTCGTGATATACCTCCCTTCGCAATTCAAATATCTTTGCAACAAATTACACCATTCATCCTGCATCCAATCTCGAAGAAAACCTTTCTTCTATCTCGCATAATGATGCTCCTATTTTAAAAACCTGGTACAGACTGCACACTCTATCGGTTTATTTTTAAACCAATGCTCCCCACGACGAGGTAGAGCAGTGGCATGGGAAACATTTTTTTCAAAAACTGCCATGATAAAATCACCAATGTGCATGACTTTCCCATCAAATACCTGGGTGAATTTCAGTGTAATTTCGTCATCATACTCCTGAAATTTTTGGAAAAGATTGTACCATATGCCTTCAAATATTTTCTTGCATGCATTGAATTCAGGAAAACCTTCTAACATAGAGACAAAACTCGGCTCATGGCGTGCATCTCCCATCCATCCCATAATATGCTCTGAGACTATAACTTGGATGAAACAGAAACTGGGAAATTGATGAGGATTATTGAATAGGCATATAATGAGTTTTCAACAGAGTTCTCGAGGATTCTAATGTTGTGGGTATAATTGTAATTCATAATCCTCATACTTAACAATCATTCAAATATGATGGTGCATAGAAAAGTTTATGAATATGTTGAACTGTGAGTGCAATGAATTGTTGTGTAGGAAATCATGAAGGAATGAATCGAGGGTTTCGGGGAAAGAAGAAATGTAATCATATATTTTTAAGCTGATAAGATCTTCATCTCTAGACACTACGTTCCATATAGATGTAGATTTATTTATAAAGTATAAGTATGGTTATCAAATTATGACAAACAAAGGTAGGGAAAAACAAGTTTTATATTCAAAAAGGTAAAAATATGATGACAACCAAAGCAAGAGTATGGTCTAAATCATATTAGGGCATAGGATTAGCAAGTATATAAGTATAATTCATGCTAAAATTTCCTTAAATTTAATGAAATAAACATATTTCAAAGAAAGGATTGTTACCTTAGATCAATTTTACCTTACAGGACCAAGTTCTTCAGAAATACTTTGGATGTCAAGAGTTTTTGCTGCATGTTGTCATTTCTGTGGTAGAAATGGAGTTTCTATGACAAGTTTGCTCTTGCTTTTCTCCCAAATAGTGTGCTGCTATAAAACTGAGAATGTTTCTTCTAATAGGCTATCCACTGTGCTGAATGTTATTGGATTTCTATGAAAAATAAAGGAATAGACTACTCTGTACCCAAAATGAAAGCTGGAACTTTTGAAAACTATCCATGATGGAAGAACTACAAGGTATTCATCCACATCCTTTTCTTTGTGCAAATATACCTATGTGAATAAATTTGTTTATGTCGAACATAGATAGAAATAATTGGATTACCAACCAATAAGGAGAGTTGTTAACCAATGCGAGATATTCCATCCTTAATGTTAATGGAAATCAAGGCACTTGGTACATCCTAACAGACATGAATAGATTTATTGGAGTCGAATGAACTGTAGAATTCTTTTGTCAAGAAACATTAATGGATTTCCTTAGAAAATGACAAGGATTCCTACCATTGAGGCATGCAGGCTCTAGGGTACCTAAAAATGTCTCAAGTTTCAGACCCAAAAAATGTTTTGAAGTTGATGGGTTGAAATTTGCTGGAGGAGAGCCTTAATAAATATCCCATCATTCAGCTAAGCACATAAAAAAGATGTTTTTTTTTGCAGAAATGAAGTATACACCACCAACAAACTTTATTATGGATCCGAGCCAGCCAGTCACTTGATTTTCTAACTAGACCCTTGCTATATTGTGCCAGACAACTGGTTTTCATAGTAGAGCTTATTTTTCTCTTTACTTTTTTTTTATCTTTCTTTTATTTTTATTTCCTGAACTACCCTATGCTACTGGATGTAGAAATATTATTTCAAGTGTATGCGTACTTCCATTGTAACCACCTACAAATCAGGATTTCTAAAACATTCTTGTTCACATAAAGTATATCAACAAATACTCAGACATGAAGAACTGATTTTTCATAAGACCTGGTTTTCAAAAATTATTGAAGAGTAAAAGGCTGGAACTAAAAAATTGATCCAATCCATGACTTAATAGATTCTTGACTAGCTTGGCTTTCTTCTTTAGTATCCTTTATTTCTAAGCCGAGTTGATATTCTTCCTCCAGTACCAAGCAAGCGAGAAATTATGTAATTTCAGGTTCTAGTTGTTGTTCTTCTTCAACTGCTTTCCATGATTATTGAGCTCTCCCATCAAATGAGGAAGGAGAAATGTATGGATTATGATATTCATGCTGAGGATACTTATGGATCTTTGGCCCACTTTCAAAGATGGATTCTTCTTCAGTTATTGACCTGATACTACAACAAGGATTAAAAGAAACCCCTTGTAGTAATAATCCCTTTCCTACTCAACAAATTTTTGAACATCCTTAAACTTGTACTGGTTCAAATGTCCTGCTTCACAGGTGGGTTAGTAACAAGGTTCTTACAACACCCAAATGTTTTTAAAGTTAAAATTTTAAAACTAAGTTAAACTATTTCTAGAAAAATTATGCATGCATTAAATCAAATGCATTCATTACAGAAATGTAAAATTAACTCAAAAGTAAAGAAACCAAGTTAAAATTAAGTGTTGTGGGTGCAAACTGGCCTAATATATAAATAATATAATATGCAATCAAAAACTAATATTGAAATTCAAGAAATCCAACTCTACACTATGAAACCATAAACTAAAAGAAAATTCCTACTTGAAATAAATCCTACTTTTGCTGAAGAAAGATCACTCTTGCATACTATTAAAAGGAAAAAAAACACACTTGCATGAAAAGTAACTGCAGGAAAGAAAACTACCTAAATTTCAAAAAACATGTATGCTTGAAATTAACTATGTGAGAGTAAACAATATATATTTGTATAAAGGGAAACATACTCTAAATAAATCAAACTTTGTATAAAAACAAACTTGTGAAGAAAAGGAAAAACAAGGTTTTGGGGCAATGCACTATAGTGGATGCGCAGGTTCTTACCTTTCATCTTACCATTCTCCCCTCCCCCTTGTTGTGTACTATAGAATAATCCTATCTACCTAGACTCCAACCCATTTAGTACCTCCCCGACAACGGCGCCAAAAAGTTGGGCAAAAATATGCACTATCTAATTCAACACTTAATTTGTCAACCTAGGAAGGTAGCTTGTGAGATGCAAACACTGTATATGCAGGATTAGGGCCTATTGTAATCTAATCCACTCTAAGCTGACTTACTCTAATATATGGATTATTCAAAAATTCTTAACAATAATATTCCTAATCTATCAACCATCAAACTTATTCAAATGTAAAATCCTAATACTAACTAAATACTCTCACATCTAAGATCTACAAAACATTCGAATTCATGTTCTATCCTAATTGCAGAAATGAAAATGCTATTTAAGATAACCTCAAAACAATTCTAATACTAAATCATAACCCAGTGAGAACCATCTAACATAATTCAGAAATTTAAATAAGCAAAAAACTACATATTGACACAGAAAACAGAGCAAGTGACAGAAAGTGAACTTATGAAATTTTAATACTTCATAGCTCTTATTAAATTAGTGAATTGTCTTCTAAGAAATTTAATATTAGTATAGATCTTACTTGTTCACTTTAATATTTGAAATGGGCTACTTTTGTGATTGAAACTACTCCTAAATTAACTTGCATTTTGAAACTATAACAAAATAAATGTAATTTACAGAGGATCTTATCATTGAAATGTAAAGCTATATTCTGAAATCAAATCTTTCAAGAAGACAAAACTGAATTAGCTTAAATCTCAAACCATAAAAAAATGAATGCAATATATATATTTTATAACTTAGAAAAAAATACAATTAATTTCATTTCATTGGGAACCCAGTTTTACAGAAGCAATGTATGACTTTAAACCAGAATTTAAATCTACAGCAAAACAAATCAAATCTATAACACTAATATTTCAAAACAATGTATTTAAATCAATCTACCCTAACATCCGAGCTCAGTTCTAGACTAACAATGCTGTGCACATTATTCCAACTACAATTAAGAATTCCAGTCATATACAAATCTGATTTCTAAAGTTATTTGACTAAACACAATCCTTATTTCTAATGAAAACATAAAACAATTAGTTAATCTATCTATCCTTTACAAAAACTTGAAGTTATAGGGGGAGGGATTATGGTCTATGTTGGTGGCTCCTTGCCAACGAGACCACAAGTCCCTATGGGATTTGCAGACTAAGAAATTTGAACTACAGGGATATAAAAGAAAAACATTAACAACATGAAATAAATCAGATTATAATCTACAAAATCATCTATGTATTATAACGACATCATGCCCTGTGTCAAATTCAGAAAAACCAGCACTTAAGCAATGCAATTGTTCTTATTCATTATACATTCTCCATCCACCCATTACATTTTTGATCCATGGATTTTTATAGCTCAAGGCCTAGGGTAACTAATCCCTATTTTATAGTAATCAAACCCTATCACCCATTTAATATTACAACTGTTTACATAACACAACCGATTCCTTCAATTAATGGATAACGTCTTCATGCTTGAGCTACGCTCTAAAATTTGGTATCTTGTAGCATATCTTCGTCTCTATGGAACGTAGTTCCTAGAGATGAAGACTGCATTGATTATAGATGAGTCGTCAATGAGAATTAATCTTGGACTCGGGTTTGTTTGAACAATCTGGCCACGTATGGAGAATCTTCATAATATCTAATCTGCTGTTGAATATCAACGTATGCTGTAGAAATCAAAGTACGGTGCTGAAATATAATTAGTCACAAATCCTTCAAGAAATTATTTTTAAGCATTAAATCAAAGGATTTTGATGAATTATCATACCTTAGTATACTTGCTGATTATTTGGCTAGATATGTGAAAATATAGAAGGATTTATGGGGTAAAAGGATCAAATAAAGAGATAAAAGGTGTATATGGAGGATGCAAAGAGGTGAAAAGAGTGTCAATTTGGAGAGCCAACAAGCTCCTCCTCTCTCACTCATGCACTATAGTTGAGTGAGTGTGTGTTTCAAATAGAGAGTCTCACTTTCTATTCATACTAGTTTTTCACTTGACAATTACTCACCAGGGCCTACCTCACTAGGAGAGTCTTATAACCATAGTACCCCTCAACTGTGGGGGATATTTCCTCGACTTAAAATTGAGGATTAACCTCTATGAATTTACATGACTTTATTATATTAATGATTCTCCCTATAGGAACATCGAGGTACAAATACAATATAAGATATACAAGTGAATACATTCCAAAGTTACAAATACATCAACAAATTGATTATCTAGGGAAAGGATATGGTGTTGTGTTTCTTTTGTTCTACACTTGCATCATACAGGGTAGAGGAACAAGCAGTGTTCACACCAGTTGTAGAATTCCTTGAAATAGATCTATGGTCAAAATTGATTTCGCAATGGGATTAAGAAGGAATTTTATCAGAATAGCGGATTGTGAAATATGGTAAAGGTTGCATTGTTCTAGGGATAAGATTTATTGAAGATTTAGATCTAAAGCTAGTAAATATTTTAAAGATAGATGAAAGAAATAAATATTTTTGTACTTCATTTTGGGAAATTAGTTAGTTATGAAGTTTAGTTTATTTCCAAAAACAATTAGAAGCAAATAAATTTGTTTGACATATGTACACGTAGTTGTGCCTATTTTTAGAATCAATTATTTCATATCATGATGAAGCAATGTTATGTATTTATACAACATTTGTAGAAGAAACAAGCGTTGGAACCCATGAGATTTTATGTTATGTATTTTGAGAACTTCCATTAATAAAATTACAAAGCCGAATGTTGGCCTTTTGTTGCAAAGAGTCATTTGTATTTCGTAGTTACAGTCTGTTATTTCATTTCTTATGTGCAAGTATTTCCTGTTAAATTTGCCATTATGTGTTCTTTCAGATCTGAAATAAGTGTGTAATAGTTTCATAATTCATATTGTTATTCTCTGGCTATTGTTTTCAGATATTCACCAAATCTTTGTTACCAAAATTAATGCATAATTCATCTTTTTGGTGCTCTTTGTTGATGGATTGTCCTTGTTTCTTCTTTTTCACCAGACAAATAACATTTTGACTATGAACGAATACTATCTTACCTTGGTAGAACTTCCTATGCAAATAGTTATGTGATTCATAAAAATATTTGTGACTCCATAGCCCAATGTATACTTTCCTTTTTTCAACCAAAAATACAATCTAAACCTTTATTTTTATTTATACATATGTCCTTGTTAAACAAATATGTGAGAGATACCTCTCTGGAAGGAAAGAATCCAACTTTCTTTCTTAAATTGGTTTTGCTTAGTTACCTTGATATTTCCTTCCTACAAGTTGAGGTCAATTTTGAGTGATAACAAATTGGTGTTGTTGCAAGGGAGAAAGGGTTCTAATCTTCCCTGGGTATGAATGATAGTGTTTCATATTTGATTGTTGATTGTGAACAATGGTCAAACATCATAAGTTTGTGTACCTTTCACTTAGAGACTCCATCTTCAAAGAATCTGGTTTTCATAATTTCCTATGGAAACTCCACTATAAAATGATTGCAAGTTTGAAGAGTTGATTTAGTTTCTTCATTAGTCAAGATGAGTTCTTTATCTGCAAGGTATGCTACTATGAATTGTGCTCACATTCCTGGTTTTCTAAATTGAATACCTAACGTAGATTGGTAAACATGTCTTCCAAAATTCAAAAATCAAAATAGTGATGATGTTTCCCTTCATTTGGTTAGATTTCATATGCATATACATAAGCTAGGAGTTAAATTGCATGAGGATTCTTTAATGAAAATGTTCATGGTCATTCTAGAAGGAGATGCACGGTCATGGTATGAGGCATTACCATTAGAAATTTTGTGTTCCCTTGTTGATTTTCATACAGTATTTCATGAACATTTTAAATACCAATACCCTTCTGTGCTGCTAGTTCAAGATTGTTCCATGCATGTTAAAGGTTTCATTGAGGATTTGGAAAACATTTATGGTGATCATGAGCTTATGGATGAAGATATTTTATAAATTTTACAAGAGATCCTATTTCAGAAAAAAAAATACAAAACAACTTCCTTGACATTCAAGAAAATTCCTAGCAGTCAATAATTTCTTCCTTGATTGAAAGAAACATGAGCCAAAACTATGATTCATCCAACTACATTTTTTTTCCTAAAATTAATGATAACTTGCGGCAATCTTGTCAATATTTGTGTGACCAAGAAGGAAGTTGGGACTACCAATCTAATATTTCCTTGTATTACTCAACTTCTGAAATATTGTTACAAGAAGAGGCTGCCCATTTCCAATGAGAAAATACCATTTTACACCAGTAATTTCTTCAAAGTTACAATACTTCTGTGATTGATTACATAGAGAATGCTAATTCTGGAAAATCTCAGTCTTGTATTCCTTCCACGTGTTTATTTTATGAAATTCCAAGTAAAGAGGAGTTAGAATTTGAATTAAGGGTTGAAGAAGAACCTTTATGTGTTTTTCAAACTCAAGTTTCACCTAAATATTTACATGAACATACAAATCCCTCTTTTCTTGTGGAAGATGAGAAGGATGAACAACATCATAATCAATCCCAACATATACAAAAAGTAGAAATTTTCTACGAGGAAGTGAAACACCAAAAAGAAGATGATGGTTCTCAAATAAATGTTTCTTTCTATTTTTCAAATTCAAAATCATTTTTTCAAGAAGAAATTTGTTTGCTTGATTCTATTGAAATCCAAAATGATATTTCTTTTGAAATGCATGAAAAGAATAAAGTTGTAAAATAAGAAATTTTAAATGAAGTTGTGTATGTCTCGGTTGAAAATTTTCATGAGCATTCCTTGCATGATTCTTTTGAAGATCAGTTGGAAAGTGTGCAATAGATTTTCTAGTTTGAGCATCCATGTTATGGCAAGAAAATGTCAGAGTATGTTGAAGGTTTTCATATTTTTTATGATCCAGTGGCTGAATACATGGATAAATTTTTCAGTTGGGGTAGTGAGTTAATTTTTCGCCAAAATGATAAATTCCTTTATCATAACTTGTTACCATTAAATTCTTATGTTCTTATTTCACTTAAGCATGCTGAACAAGTTTATCTATTGGATCAGTTGCTTGATTGGCTTGATTGGAATTCAGAGTTTACTTGATTGGGCATTGGTGCTTGGTAAAGTATGGTAGGCAGATGTGAATAATATCGACATGCTGGGAATTTCTTTCAGCATTTTTCAGTTTGATTTCAGTTTCAGTTCTAGTTATAAGTTAAGGTTTGCATTTTATAGTTGGTTTTAGTTTTCAGAGGATGGACGGGTGACAGGTTATAGTATCAATTGATTATAGGTTGAGAGGGATTTGTTTGCACGATGGTTTCACCTAATGATTATATGTTAGAATAGGTTGAGGATTTCAGGAAAGGATTGGGAACAATCCAATGGATATGCACTGGTCTACGAGTTATTTTCTACCTCGTAGGGAGGATAGAGTCCCTAATGGAGCCAACTGTTAGATCTATTTTTCGGCTAAGTAGTTGGAAAGGGATTAGGCCAGTGAAAGGAGGAATAAGGTATGGAATATATCCATATCACATGACTTTTAAGGATAATGATGGGGTTTATATATGGTTTAAGGGGGTTTATTCATTGCTTTGAAGTGCAAAATGATTGAAAATCCTGCATTTTAGCCTTATAAATATGCTTGAATAATAAAAATATGATCAAGGTTAAAAGATGACTGGAATGGATGGCGTGGATGTACAATGGAGAAGATCAAAAGCCACAAATCATTCCACCAAGGGAAAATGAGAAGCAAAAAAGTAGAAAAGGAAAAATTCGGTTGTTAAAGATGGTAAACCCAAATTCCTCTTTTCACATTCTGAGATCCAACACTCAAGGATGAATCTGGGATAAATCAATGGTCCAGGAAAGGAAGGAAGTAAAAAGATGGAAGAAAAAAGGAGAAAGCAGAAAGGTCCAAATTTGGTTATAAAAGTTGGTAAATACACCTTCCATTTTCTACTATTAAGAAGAAAGGAAGATGCGGAAAGCGAAGGATATAGATTTTGGTTGTAAAAAATTTAGAATCCCACTTTCCATGATCTGTAAGATTGATGGTTTGGAAATCTTCTGCCGAAGATCAACGGCTCGAAAAGAAGAAGATAAGCAAAATCAAGAAGTGGAAATAAAGAAATTTGGCTACGAAAAGTCAGAATTCTGCTTTTTGCCACCCCACAACGGTTTGGAATGCTTCTACCAAAGATCAAAGGACCAGAAGGGAGAAAAAATATAAAAAAATTGGTTATGAAAAGTCAGAAACCCGCTTTCTACTTTTCGCAACCCGCAACTTGATCTCAGATCAACGAATGGGAAAGTTTCTGTTTAATATTGACGGTGCGGAAAAGAGAAACATGTGCATGGGATAAGTAGATATCCCAATATGTGAAACTTAGTAGACCCTGTATCGTTCAACGACCCATAACAATGACCGATAAAGATCCCTGAAGGAGGTGGATTCCGCTGCCAGAACTAGCATGGAAAAGGTAACTTTTCATATTTACGGAATTTTGTAGAGCCTGCATGTTTCAATGGTCAGTATTGATGATGGAGTAAAATCAATGGAGAAAATTAATTCCACTGATCTAACATGCTCATAAAAAGTAATTTTTCTAATCTACAGAATTACTTAAAGGTTTGCATGTTTTGATGGAGGAGATCTAAATGGGAATTAATCGACAATGGGGAGCGATTCCGCTAATTCAACACACAAGAATAAATGAACAATTGAAATCTCCAAAATATGGTAGGTTCTTTAAATTTGAACGACGGATATTTAAAGAGGAGCTTGATCAAAGGTTGGAAACAATTCTGCAAGGTGAACTAGAAAGAAGTTAACCAGAATGGTGGATTGCGAAATCGGGTAGGCCCGATAGGTTTGGACGACAGAGATCTTGGCATATCTTGGATCTATGGTCAAAATTTATTTCGCAATGGGAATAAACAGGAATTTTATCAAGATAGATGATTGTGAAATATGGTAAAGGTTGCATTGTTCAATGGATAATATTTATTGAAGATTTAGATCTATGGCCAGTGAATATTTTGAAGACAAATGAAAGGAATAATCATTTTGTACTTTGTTTGGGGAAATTACTTAGTTAATAAGTTTAGTTTATTTCAAAAAATAGTTAGAAGCAAATAAATGTGTTTGACACATGTACACGCAGTTGTGCCTATTTTTAGAATCAATTATTTCAGATCATGAAGCAATGTTAAGTATTTAAACAACATTTGGAGAAGAAAAAAGGGTTCGAACCTGTGATATTTTGTGTTATGTACTTTGAGACCTACCATTAATAAAATTACAGAGACGAATGCTAGCCTTCTGTTGCAAAAATTCATGTGTATTTCATAGTTACAGTTAGTTATTTCATTTCTTATGTGCATGTCTTTGTTGTTAAACTTTCCATTATGTATTCTTTCATATCTGGAATGAGTGTGTAATAGTTTGACAATTCATATTGTTATGCTATGGCTATTGTTTCATATATTCACCAATTATTTCTTACCAAAGTTAATGCAGAATTCATCTTTTTGGTGCTTTGTGTTGATGGGTTGTCCTTGTTTCTTATTTATCACCAGACAAACAACATTTTGACTGTGACTGAATACTATCCTTCCTTTGTAGAACTTCCTGTGCAAATAGTTTGGTGATTCATAACTCCATAGCCCAATGTATACTTTCCTTGTTTCAACCACAAATACAATCTAAATCTTTACTTTTATTTATTCATCTAGAATTATTAAACAAATCTATGAGAGATCCCTCTCTAGAAGGAAAGAAGCCAACATTATTTATTAAAGTGGTTCTGCTGTTACCTTGAGATTTACTTCCTATAATCTGAGGTCAATTTTGAGTGATAACAATCGGTTCTAGAATCAAACTTACCAAGATCATCTTCATTTCTTCTTATGTAGAATTTTCTACCAAACACTCTGAAATATTTGACTGAAGCAGGTTTTCCATACCCTAGTTGGTAAGGGTTTTGTCATTATTAATTCTAAGTTGTCCTATGTGTAGCAGGGATTTCTCCCTACTACTGGGGTAGTAATGGCTCCCTACTGCCTATAGGGCAGAAGGGTAGGTTCATGTTCATGGGTAAATGCAGAAAATATAATGTAAGGTAAATAGATAGAAAAGTAAACTAAGATAAGCACAGAAAGAAGATAGAAGCAATGGTGAACCCCTCTGCAAACACAAGTTAGGGTTCCACCTCAAAATACCTGCAAACAAATATCCTAAGCTATAGTAAAAACTGCAAAACAATGTTAAATATAAAACCTGCAAATGGAAACAAGGGTTAGAAAGCAAAGAAAACAAATAAACAAGGCATGAAAGACAAGCTATACCTTCTCTGGTGGAAATGGTCCACCATGCCCTAGCTTGTGGAAGCACCTCTCTTGGATGGGGATCTTTGGCTCAATGGGAATGGAGGAGAGGGAGTGGGTGGCTTGAGAGGCAAAGGCCTCAAGGCATCCACGGGAAGCATAACAATATGCAAGGGAGACGTTATTTGAGAGTTACCCCCCACCCTCCTTTTATAGATTTTTCAAGGGGTTTTAGGGTTTTAAGCCCTTGGTCAGGGATTTAGCCCATTTTTTGGGCTTTTAGCCCCTTCCACCCTAACTTTAGCTCCTTTTAGGCTTTTAGCTCCTAGGAGACTATTTTGGGCTCCTTTTTGGGTTTTTTAGGCCCCTTTCTTCATCCTTTAGCTATTTTGAGTGTGTGGGGGTCTAATGGAGTGATATGAGGGTCGTGAGATGGTGTCCTTGGGTGGTGTAGGCCATTAAGAGCTAAGTGGGGGATATTTGGGTTAACAGATTGCCCCCTGATGTGTGAGGGTAGGAGCTCAATGTATGGTTGACAGACATCATAGGATTTGCTGCGTGGAGGTGGTGCTTCCGGGGCTGGGGCATGGTGGCTTTTGGTTTTTGTATTAATATGGTTCCCATCAATGGGTGAGATACAAATAATGTGTGACATGTATATGGATGAGGTGGGCATCCCCATGCTCGTGACAATGTCAAAAGAATAATTTGATCTATGCTCTAAATTACAAGAGCTGATCATATACAATTGATGTTACAATAATGGTTTCCTCCATGTGAGGCTGAATACAATGATGATCTGGTACATTAAACCCATGGCATTCTCATGGAATGATATATCTTCATGACTACCAATTTGTTGGATCTGGGATAGTACATAGCTGTGTGGACTCGCTGATTGAGATTCATAGTCTTTGTGGTACAAGTATGCTACATCAATCATAAAGGTATATCGAAGCACTGATGGGGCTTCTGAACACTGTCTCTAATGCAACCAAATCACAAGGGACATAACCTGTTTAGGTCCCTTGAGTGGACTCACTAATGTGCTAGATTCAGGTGACATCCGGGGTCTTCGACCAAATATTGTACAGACCAAACCCTGTACGAATCTCAATAGTGCGATGATGTAGTTGGAATCAAGCATATGAGAAACAACCATCCCGAGAGGCACTAAGGACTCCTCTCAACTGGTCCAAGGAACTCATCAATGAGGTTAATGAAACCAGGATATCGGGACCTCTGGGTCTATCCTATGGAATATATGTGTTGTCGTCAACAAAGGGAGACCTGCCCTTAGTCAAGGCAATGATGTTTCCTTGCTAGGAGCGTGAGGGAGATAACTAAAAGTTGTGAGATAATCTGCGGACTGACCCATTGAATGGGGGGGGCATGGAGGGGGAGGGAAATAATTGAATAGGGGCACGGGGAGTGTGGTGGACTCAAACTTCCTTTGCTCAAAGTATGATAGTAGGGCAGACCAGGCAGCAAATGAAACTTGACTCATGGGAATGGGATCATAGCTGTAATACTGGGAATGTCTCTACAGATGGGAAATGCTTGGAGGAGATAGTCACTTTTGAAATTGATGGGATCCAAGGAATACTCATTGTAGAGTACTCTGAACAAAGGTGACCCAATGGGGGAATGCTGCCAAACTGTTTTCTGTGGAGTGGTGTCTAGGGACACCGTTATGGTATGATCTCATGGATTTTTGGCAAGCCTGAGAAGGTAAATGCTTGATGGTGCTTTCAATTTTAGAGAGTCTTAAAGCACGAAGAAGACTCCAGTGGAGGCTCTTTTTCATTTTGGGAGTGTCCTGTGCCCGAAAAAGGATAAAAGTATGCATAGGAGAGCTTACCCATCCTGGAGGGGATGAGAGACTTCTTTACCATTGGTATTCCAATCAGGTCGGAAAAGGTTAAACCTATACTGATTGGACAGTCATTTAGATACTTTTAGGAGCATGAACGAAACTAATTTTTCTCAGCAATCTTTTCTTTATGAGAAGGCTGGAAAAGAGCTTAACGACAACCCATGGTGAGCTTTTCCATAAAGTGTGGCCCCTCTTCCCAAGAAAGCATAAAAGTATGCAGAGGGGAACGGTCTTGGCTTGAGTGTGCCAAGGGTGTCATTTTCATTTTATTGGTCTACATGGTCCGCAAAAGGAGGTAAATGAGACGATATAGATGCCCTTTTTCTATACATTAGCGAGCGGGAAAGGAAGCAACTACGCTCGGTAGTCTTTTCATTGTTTTAAGGAGTCAGAAAAGAGCTTAAATGAAACTCCAATATGGTCAACCGATTACAGTCGCATAGGTGGTGCCCCATGTCGGGACGGTGGACACAGGTCCAAAGGTCATTCACACAGTATGGATGGAGCAGAAGGTTCTCAAACATACCAATACATGCATGGGATAGATCGCGGCAGAGGCTTACGATTCGATGCAGCAGAGGCATGCAAACCGAAGTGGATCTCAGATAGAGGTCAGGAGAGCATGTGTGTGTGTTGCGGTAGATTGACTTGACTATATGCGATGTAAGTACAAGTCCAAAGGAACTTATATTCCAAATACATGCAAGAAAAATAAAGGGTTTTGTGGATGATGGTCCAGATGTTCGCATAAGGTGCAGTGGAAAAGACAATTATAAATTCAAAAATAAAAGTAAAATTACATTCCTTAGCGGGCAGTGGCCCAAAAAATTGCATGAGTTGCGGTTGGGGATTGTGATACAAGTACAGGTCCATAGACACTTGAATCATCATGTCATGGCTCATAAATTGAGGTGACTAGTGGAAAATGGTCCCAAAATTGAATTATTGAACATGAGACAATGGTCTCATAAAGAGATAGAGGGCAGAATTCTGAAACCAGTGGCGTGAACGATGTCTCAAACAGAGTCTGTATGGTCCTCTTATGTCGATCGAAGGAAATTAGGTCGAATGGGGCCTATATAAGGGTGGGGTCCACATGGTGAAGTGTCATTGTCACTGTTCATTGTGGAGTTCGAGAGGTGGGCCCTAATTATTCATTTTTCGATTTCTCTTGATCCGACCGACGGTTTCATGTGCCGCAACTTGCAGGTAAAAGCTCTCACTGAATCTCATCGTTTTGGTGGTTTATTTGCTGGATTTGGTCACCTGGAAGCCCCCCGTGAGTAGTTTGGAGATTCATGGGGCCCAAGTCACACCTTTCGAAGGAAAAGGTCCACCATGGGTGCACCTGTGGGGCAATTATGAGCGCCTTGGGTGCTCCTGTTGCCCAAACAGGTGCGCCCTAGCCTCTTTTGGGTGATTTTTTGATGATGGAAATGGCTCACATCAGGGTTTTTGCTTGTGCAGGATGGTGGAGATCAAGTGGAGGGAGAGAGACTACAAGAATTCCAAGGACGCATCCTTGCATGATGGGAATGTTAGAGATACATTATCCCGTTGTGGATTGCTGAAATTTACGAGGATGTACCTTATGCGGAGCTTCGGTTTGCTGATGCAAACACTGATAGGTTTCTGGGATGTTGATGAGGAGGTGTTCCTCTTTCAGGGCCAGTGCATTAATATTGCACTGGAGAATGTGTACTTCATTACTAGTCTCCTTATATTGGGAGTGGTTGGTGACTTGGTACCTATGCTGTCTCGGGGGGACACATTGGATGAGTTGTGCGATCGACACTGTTATGCTACAACATACGTGCGTGGTTCTTACATCCTGATGTGTGACATCGAGGACTTGTCCACATGGGCGGTGGGGACCTTACTGCAGCGTATATTGGGTTCCATGGGGAGCCATAAGAGTTTTGATGGTTAGCTGTAGCTAATAGAGCATGCCATAGGTGGCACGTATTATGCATGGGGCCAGATGTATCTGCAGGATGTTCGGCGTCAGCTGAAGAAGTTGAAGACTACTGGCGTTGGTTTTTGCTTTGGCTCCTTCCTATGTACTTTCTTCTTTGATAAATTACCTACACTTCATCCTCATCGGGCCATGCAGGACAGTGGTCCGTGGGAGCTGAGGATGTACAGGTGGTGCCAGATGATGATTCGCGAGGGTGGTGGCAAAGTGGGCTACTTTTTTATAGAGGATTTGTTGGATCAGTGGCTCCAGATTCCTGTGCTAATGGAGGAGTACCCATATGCAGGTATGGATTTCCAAGGAGACCCTGAGATGCCCCGACCTCCTAGCCAGGCATGGGGACCAGCTGGTATATATGAGTGATGTTTTTATGTTCATATTTATGCATAGTATAGTTGAGCTGGTTAGTGGTTTGCATATTGATATATGTGGAATGATGGTGTCCTTGTTTGTATGTGCAGATGTTGGTCCTCGCCAGCCACTTGGTAATCAGAGGCGGGTTGTTATCGTACCTCCTGCGGCTGTTCTTGTCGAGAGCTCTCGTAGGTGGCAGTGAGATATGGATGGACTGGCGTTGTATATGTAGGAGCTTGATACTAAAAGGATAGATGATGGTTGGTAGCACCTGAGTACTAATTTGATTTCCTCTATTCACAAGCTTCCTCCATAGTTGACTGGTGTGATGAGGAAGATGGTGGTGGCTTGTGAGCACTTTCGCTAGATAGCGAGACGTGATCTTCCTATAGTGGAGGAGTCCTCCTCGAAAGATGATGATATCGAGTCAGATGATGGGTCTGAGTCGGATTAGTGGCCTAGTGGGGCTGTCTCTAGTGCGTTGGTTCACTTAGGGGTTTTCGTGTTGCTTATGTATATCCTGCTGAGAAAGCATATGTGGCTTCTCATTTTTGTATTGGACATGTTTTGGACATGCGACTGATCGATTTATATACATATTTTTTGACGCACGTGGATGAGCTTTTATGGTTTTATTATGTGAGTTTTTTTATTATGCTGTGCAATGTAAATGTCTATGTGATGTATTATTACACTGTGCATGTATTTTTTAGACATGATTATTCATGATGTTATGGTTGTATATTTCCTATATGCGGTTGTGGATGTGCCAATTTATAATATCGTTAGCCATTTGATATGTGACATTATTGAGGTTTCTAGGAACATGTGTGAATGTGATGGATTCAAATGTTCTAACCATTTGTTTAGTGCGTAGGTACTTTCTAAAGAGGCAGGGATCACGAACTCGATAGTGGTTTTTGAATTGAGAAACAAGTAGCTGGGAGTCTAAGAAGACATCGAGATGGTGAATGTCTAAGTGGAGAGCGGTGGCCAAGAGGCCATTGACACCATCATATTCAACTTGATTGTTGGTTGCGGTGCCCATGCATATTCCATTGATGTGGATCAACTCATGCGTGGGGGAGTACATTACCCATGCAGCCGAGGTGAGGTTCAGAGACCATTTGCAAATCCCATATACCGATCTGAGGTGTGCTCCATCTAAAGCAATGAGAGGAAATGATACATAAGACTCAATTTGGAAAAAATGTGTAAAACAAAAAATAGAAAGACTATAATACAAGTTGGAACAGTGTCACTCAAAGGGGTGACGTTAGAGGGAAATTCATTTGGACTTTCTAAGGATCAGTGGTCATTCATTTGTGTGACATGATGAATCCTTAGATATTTCCCGCGGGGACATAGAAAACACACTTGAATGGGTTCAAGCGGATTCTGAACTAGTGACATCGCATGAGGACTTGCCGCAAATCATCTCTGTGTTGTGTGTGCTTTTACAACCACGCGATGAGGTTTTCAAAACAACCCAACATGATGTGAACGAGGTCGCGGAAGCAGTGTGTCATGGCACGCTGGAAGGTGGCACTAGCGTTTTTCAGGCCAAAGGGCATAAATCGATAAGTGAATGTGCCCCATGGGGTTGTGAATGTTATCTTATAATGGTCTTCTTTCCGGATTTGGATTTGGTTATATCCTGAAAAACTGTCCATGAAGGAAAATACTTCATGTCCGACGCATGCATCGATGATCTGATCAATGAAAGGTGTGGGAAAGTTGTCTTTGGGACATGCCCCATTGAGGTTGTGGAAGTATTTGCAAACGCGAATGGTACCCTATTTTTTATTCACGAGAATAGGATTGGAAACCCAAGTGGTGTACACAATGGGATAAATGAAGCCGACTATGCGCAATTTCTCTATCTCAGCTTTCACCGCAGCCACTTTGGATGGATGGATGGGATGTTGATTTTGGTGTACGGGTTCCACATCAGGCCATGTGTCGATGTGGTGCTCCATGATGGATGGATCTACGCCAGGAATCTTGGTGTAATACCAAATGAAGATGTCATGGAATTCTTGGAAGAGAGCTGTGTAGGCATCGACCTCTTTCAGGGAGCAAGATTCCCCCAGCATGATTTCTTCAATGATCTTAGAGTTGGTTGAGACGTCGATTTTAATGGTTGGCGAAATGTTCGCCATATTCCCTTCTTCGAAGGCATCAGGTGCTGGGATGGGGTTCTTGAACCAGTTGACCTTCCCATGGATGAAATCTTTGGTTTCCACGAAAAACTGGGCAAACTGCGACACCAGTTCTTTCGGGAGGAAGAACGAGCAATGGTGCATATCATCCCATGGGTATTCTATGTTGGTCAGAGCTTTAAGTATCTCCTCATCATTGCTGAAGCAATGAAGAGACAGGTTCGATGGACCATCATTGGAGGAGGAGATGAGCGGGTTGGTGGAACTAGACATCATGTAAATGGGCATGGTGTCTGAAGAAGGAGGTGGTGGGTGAAATTGTTCGATCAAGGTGATCTTAGAATCAAGGGAATGGTGATGGAGGTCAGCGAGAGCCATTCGAAATTTGGGCAAATCTTGGCAATGGTGGGAATAATGTCCATACAAGACGCAAAGGGCACAAGCATGGTTTGTCCTTAATGCCTTGTTCCTGACTACTGGCGTGGTTGGGAGTTCAACCACGACAATGTTTTCGTTTGTATCCATGGCATCTAGATGCGCACAGATCACTGGGATTTCAGGGAAATTCTAAGTTGGATGGCCCTGTTGCTCGCAGACGGTGCAAGGTGGGACTTTTCTTGGCTCTGCAGTGGCTTTGGTGCTCTTGCCCCTATCCCTTTTGGATTGGGGTGGTGCAGGTGTGGGTGCAGCGGTTGGCTTGTGCGAACCAGGTGGAGGGTGGGACTCAAGCACGATAGGTTGCACTGGGGTTAAAACAACCTAGGGCATTACTGGTTGAGCTAGTAGATCGATATACCACACCGAAATTCCCAATGTAAAGTTGGGTAGGCTTAAAGTGGCCATTACCAGTTTGCTCATGACACCAGGTGGGGGGAAGAGGAATGGAATCGTATGGACTAGGGATGAACACAAATAACTCCTTGACGGTTGCATGTGGGGATGCGGTTGTGGTTGCGGCTATGTGTAATGCTACTATTTTTAGTGAAGTTGCGGCTACGGACGATGTTGTGGTTGTGGTTGGGGCTGTGGCTGTGGTTGTTGTTTGGGTGTAGCTGTGCTTGATGAGACCATGCACAAGTCCATAGTTTCATTTTGCGTCAGTGGTGGTGACACTAACAGGAAAGGAGCTGTCATGGTGGTATCGAAAAACAACCTAGGGCCCACATTCAACAATGGAGGTGTCGGTGTGTTGTGAAATATAGTGTTGATTGCAGGGATGACATTAGCATGTGTGGTCTCCCCTTATGGCTCAATGGTGGTGATGGTAGGGATAATGTTGGAAGGTGTCGTTAACCCTTGTGGATCATGATAAGTGAGCTGATCAACTGTCACAATATTCCCTTCATGGGGGAACATCATGAGACGGAAGACAGTTGATGCGAATACTCGCATGGCATACATGTAACTCCTTCCGAGGAGGAGGTTGTAGTCCAACTGAGCGTTGATGACTTTTATGTCGATCATCACTATCTTCTCGACTAATGTGATGGGGACATGGGGGAGGATTCCTTGGGATTTAGTGGGATGTCCATCATAAGCCCATAGAGTTGTGGAGGACGGTTGCAGAATTAGTGATCCAAGTTTCTGCCAAACCAATGTAGACATAATGCATGTGGATGCCCCCTTATCCACTATGCACCGATGTACGACTCAATTCTGGATGAACACCAGGATTTGGAAGGAGATGGTCGAGGGCATGTGAAGTTCCCTGTTCTCCATGTCAAATGTGATCAACTTGGATTCAGAGGGGTCTACTTCCCCTAGAGTGGCTAGTAAGGCTTTCCACTATGTTGGGCATGTTTTAAGTACCTCAAGAGCAGACATGGCAGTTGGAGTTTGGGACAAATCATTCACAATGCTATAGCTGACTGTAGCTCTAGCCGTGGATTTATTGGCAATTTTGCGTTGGGGGGGGGGCACGGGAATGGGGGTAACTAAAGAGGTAGGTTGACTATTTTGGATGTTGATGCGACTGATGTGTGAGTGGGTTCGGTATTGGTACCGTACTGATTATGTCGGGTTTGCAAGTTGACCTCTTCAGTCGTCATGGCTAGTAGGTGGTGAATATCTGTTTCGGTAGTGGGAGGTGCCCCTGGAGTGTTGGGATTGGCCTAGGGAGGGGGTGCAGTTGCCACCAATCCTTGGACTGGAAATGGGTTTTGAAGCACCATGGGGGGGGGTCCTTATGGTGCTGGGTTGGGTTGGGCTTGATTTACTACGTTGGCAGCTTGTTGGACCTCGTTTTGAATGGCCTGCTTAGCGCGATCCATGAGGGGACACTCGAATGTGTAGTTCCCATAAATGCCACAGAGTGTGCACTGTTGGTTTATGCACAACGGGGCGTTGCATCTTGGTGCATTCTGTCATGGGGGGGTTTGGGCTGGCTGGTTTGCCGCGGCATTGTTGGGAGGGTTCAGTTGTTGACCGCCTCCCTGTGGCTGGTTATTTCCTTGGTTGCATGGCTGGTTATTTCGAGCTTTCCCTTGTGGATTGTTGGGGGTAGGCTGGTTGGGATAGTTTTGTTGTGCGAACATTTGTCCCAATGAAGCGGGTGGAGTGGGGGCGGGGACAGGGTCTTGAACTTGTTGCACTGGCAGTGCATAGTAGATTTGTGGGTGTGGTGGTGCCACAAGTGTGGGAATTTGCACCACATATTGCTGTGTTGGCCAAGCCATGGCCTGAGTTTGCTGTGGTGGTGTAGGCTGTGCATAGGAAGTTGTTGCTCCAGATTGAGACATCATTCTTGCATAGTCCAGATCTTGGTTCTGGTAAGCAACACTAGCAGTGTTTCTTGGTTGTGGTGTAATGGTAGGTGGTGTTAGTCGAGGCTATGGCTATTGGGAGACCGATCCTATGATACCGTCAGCAGCATGGGATGCCACCAGTGCATCGCGGTAGGAGATACTCGGACGGGGAGCATCTGGAATGATGGTGAACAGGTATCTAAACTGGGCGTAGATAAGGTCAAACTGTTGAGCTTCCAGTATGGCCTCTTCTTCAGATTGGGGACATTTAGATGTAATGTCCTTTGCTATGGGCAGGAGCAAGGTCTTAAGGAACCAATCCAAGAAGATCCTGTCGTCAAGTTGGATTTTACATAAGCTACGACATTGCTGCCACTCATGGATATGGTCAGTTATGTGAGTGGCAGTGCTTTGATGGCGGGATAATAGGATCTCCACCCCTTCGTCATATCTGACAGGGAGTCGCAAATACTGTAGGAACATGAAGGCTAGGGAGTTGAAGTCTGGGTACTTGGCTTGTGGCAGCTCAATGTACCATTT
Organism: Pseudotsuga menziesii; assembly: GCA_001517045.1. Taxonomy (NCBI): domain Eukaryota; kingdom Viridiplantae; phylum Streptophyta; class Pinopsida; order Pinales; family Pinaceae; genus Pseudotsuga; species Pseudotsuga menziesii. The sequence goes on from LPNX010932482.1 coordinate 260,182, forward strand.
ATCTGCAACACCTGTAAGGGTACATTGGAATAGTCTCAGCCTAATGGAGTCATCTACGATGATGTTGGATGAGCACCATAGATGGAATGTCATTATGTGGTTTTGGGGACATTCCCCTGCTTTTCCTTCAAACTTGGGGATGTATGATGGAAGCTTAGTTGGCATTGGAGGCCAAAAATCTTGATGGCGAATGGGGTCATTTGTTAATATATCCAAATTAGGCAAGTTAAGATGAGCCATGAAGGGAAGATTTGACCCCAAGTTGATGTGGGATGGGGCTGCGATGGTGGTGGGGTTTGTAGGTGCATAATGCATTTACATAGCTGGGGGCGCTTGAGGTGGCACCATTGCGGATGGGCCAATGCCCCCAATTGTTATGGGTGGGACAATATGAGTGGTGGGGATATTTACCCCATGTATGATAGTAGGGGCAATGTAAGTGGATGGTCCACTGCCCCCCTATGTGGCAGGAGGGGCAGTGTATGTGGAAGGGAAACTGCCCGTGTGTGCTACTAGTGTGCCAGCTTGGCTGGTCACTATGGGTGGTGGCAGCTGACTAATGACAGTCTGCATGACTATGCTTGGGCCACTTTCCAAGTTGTGGGTGATAGGATGTGATGTGGACATGGGTGCACTTGTTTAGGTTAAGCCAGAAAATGGATCTAGGTTGGTAATAGCCATGGGGCTTGATGGTGCAGTATGTAGGTCTAGTTCAGACTGATATGGGTTTGAATCAGAATCAGAGACTGTGTGGCCTTCTGATGGTGTGGGAGACAGCTTGGAGCAGCTTTGATGGTGTCAATTGAGTGTTCCAAATGGTGGTGGTTCACCTCTTAGGTGTGAGGAAGAGCGTGGAGGATCAATTGTGTTAGATTTTAAGCTTGAAACTTGGTGGGAATGATGTTTGGAACCCGGTTTTAGTGGCTTCCTATTGGCTTTAGGTGGTCACTTGGCCACCAAGACTGCCAAGAGACAACGCTTGGATTTTTCCTCACAGGTCTTTCTACTCAATTGGAAGGGGTCATTTCCCATTTCACTTGACAATTCCTCTCAGCGGCCAGCTACTTTGGGGTTCATGTGGTACTCCTCACAATGAGTTTCTGGGAAAAGCCTAAGTACTTCCCATAGTTGAAGCAGTCAGGGACTTATGTCCTCAAAGACTGTAGAGTTGTTTGTACTTAATGTAAATTGGTAAATTTTAAGGCTCACTCAACATCATGAACTCAGTTGGGTTAATTAGTTGGTATGGTGTATTTGTTTGTTTGTTTTTATGGTATTTGGTTGCTGAAAATGGTTTATGAATTCATTATGGTAGAGTTCATTTCATTATGTTTATGTATGCAAGCATTGAATAATCAGAAATTGTGAACAAATAAAATGATTAAAGCTAAATGTTTGCTGGCCTGACTAGATGTCTACCTCACACTGATATTCCTCTTCAACCAAGAGAAGGTGCTAGGCTCTCAACACAATGGGACTAAGCCCTTCCATAGATCATCAGGTCACCTCTCAGATGCTAGGTTCGTCAACATGGAGGATGCTTAGCACCGTGATAAGCCCTCCTTCTCTACCCCCTCTACCTTCCAGTCACTCGATTTTAATGGTTTGGAACAATATAGTGGAGTGCCCAAATCTATACGATCTTGCCCTTCGTCATATCCTAAAATACCTTGAAGGGTGATGACTAGGTAGAGGAGGAAGGGGAAGCAAGACAGTTAATTTTAGGTTGATTTTAGTTAGGCTAGGTTCATTTGATTAAGCCATTTAACATTTACTTGGCATCTACACATTTTTTATGAAAGAAATTGCAGAAAATGAAAATAGAAATTGAAATTGAATTGCAGTGCTGGATAGAGGTGGCTGAGCCACACTGATAGTCCCATAAAACTGAAATTTAACTGTTATTAAACCGAAACTAAATTTATGTTTGGCAAGGGGGCCGCGAGATTTTTTCACAAACAGACAAGGGGGTCACACAGAATGCAAAAATAGTCACGGACTGAGTTTCTGGGTTGAAGTCGCACTTGTCAGGGGATTAAGTGCACCCTAGGTGCACTTGTTTTCCCAGTAAGTGTGCCCCAGTCTCACTTTTGGCCCTGATAAGAGTGCCCTGCTCCGGATTTGGGGTTTTTTGTGAGACAGAGTCAGATCTGGCCGACAGTAACTTGTACTTTGGTCAACCTGACTCGGTTTTTCCTAGCAGAGGCTTTGGCATTACTGAAAACAGGAAATAAATAGAATCTAAAGTGGATTTAATAGGAAATTTTTTAAAAGTAGGGAAAAAAATTAAAAAACTTGAAAATTAAAAATTTGGACTAGGGATCCTGTGGGATCGACCTGGTATGGTCGCTAGTTCTGTAGCAAGGATTTCTCCCTACTACAGAGGTAGGAATGGCTCCCTACTGCCTATAGGGCAGAAGGGTAGGTTCCTACTGGTGGGTAAATGCAAAAAATAAAACGTAAGGTAAATAGACAGAAAAGTAAACTAAGCTAAGCACAAAAAGAAGATAGAAGCAATGGTGAACCCCTCTGCAAACACAAGTTAGGGTTCCGCCTTGAAAGACCTACAAACAAATATCCTAAGCTATAGTAAAACCTGCAAATCAATTTTAAATATAAAACCTACAAATGAAAACAAGGGTTAGAAAGCAAAGAAAACAAATAAACAAGACATGAAAGACAAGCTATACCTTCTCTGGTGGAAATGGGCCACCATGCCCTAGCTTATGGAAGCACCTCTCTTGGATGGGGAGCTTTGGCTCAACGGGATTGGAGGAGAGGGAGTGGATGGCTTGAGAGGCAAAGGTCTCAAGGCATCCATGGGAAACATAATAATATGCAAGGGAGAAGTTGTTTGAGAGTGACCCCCCACCCTCCTTTTATAGCTTTTTCAAGGGGTTTTAGGGTTTTAAGCCCTTTGTCAGGGCTTTAGCCCCTTTTTTGGTCTTTTAGCCCCTTCCACCCTAAATTTAGCTCCTTTTAGGTTTTTAGCTCCTAGGAGACTATTTTGGGCTCTTTTTTGGGGTTTTTAAGCCATTTTCTTCATCCTTTAGCTATTTTGAGGGTGTGGGGGTCTAATGGAGTTATATGAGGGTCGTGAGATGGTGTCCTTGGGTGGTGTAGGCCATTGAGAGCTAAGTGGGGGATTTTTGGGTTAACACTATGTTTAGTATATAAACAACTGTATATAATGCTTCTCTCCAATACATATCATAAATGTTTTCTTCATTTAACATAGTTCTGATAGCTTCTTGGACTATTATGTTTTTCCTTTCCATAATGCGATTTTGATGAGGAGTATTTGGGGTTGAAAACTTTCTTTTAATTCCATGGAATTCACAAAATTAATTGAAATGAATTCACCTCCATTATTTGACCTTACAAAATTTTATTTTTAAATTTGTTTCATTCTCAAATTTTGATTTAAAATTTTTAACCTATTCAAAAGCTTCTGATTTACTTTGAGAAATGTAAACCAAGCCATCCTTGTATAATCATCTATGAGAAACATGAAATAGTACTATCCTTGCAAGATTTTAGTTCTTGTTGGTCCATAGAGATTAGTGTGAACTATTTCCAATGGATGTGAGGTGGTGTTAGTACCAATTCTGGTTCGCGGTTAAAAAGAGGCAAGCTTCAGAAGAAATAAATTATGGTATAGAAACTTTTGGTGATATGACCAAAGGTGTTATTAGAAGGTGCTTAAAGGATGGTTAAAGGGGATAAATCTAAATTCGAAACCTATAATTCCTAGAAAAATCATGGGTTAATAATTGGAAATAGGTTTAAAAATGAAAATGTGCACTTACGTTATAGACTAAAATGATTGAACGATTCAAATATTCAGAAAGGGAGTTAAACAATTGATTTTTAATCTATGACCAAGAGATGGAAGGTAAAAAAAAACTTTTCCAATCAACATAAAATATTATAGCCATCATAGATCTATGGTGGATATTGTTTAGTTTAGTTGTCATTGATGTAAAAAAAGTTCATTAATGTCAAAGGAAGTGATGATGTAACGTGTGATGATGCTAGGAAAAAAAATGATGGTGTTCTGGTGCTATTAGTAATTCATTGTTGCAATATGACATCATTCTAGAACACTATGAATATTTTTGGAAATTGACTAAGTCTCCACGAAATGGTCAACGTAACTCATCCAGTCGCTGTGAAACTATCGGTGTAACTCATCCTGTCGTTGTGAAATGGTTGGTGTAACTCATCCAGTTGCTCTGAAATGGTTGATGTAACTCATCTAGTCACTATGAAATGGTTTAATGAATCATCCATGTCGACATAACTCATCCATTATTGCTGAAATGATTAAAGATATTGGGAAAATATTATATCGGCACAACTGCAAGAAATCTGCCGACGTTGTCGAAGGTGACTCATGAGTGGGCATCGAAACAATTGGAGAAGTTGAGAAAACATTTCCAATAATGAAGGTTGCTGATTGTTTGGGTCCACTTGTATTTTTTCATCAAAGTAGTCGCATACCTCAAAATCAGAAGAAAAGGGATAAGGCAGCCGATATAGTCGGTATAACTTAGACAATGTTGCTGATACAATCGACCGATGCATCGATACACTGAGAAAATGTAACAGTGCCCTCCATAGGCTAAGGTTGTCTCAATAAAATCCAAAGGTAACATTATATTGTTTTCTATTGAACTAGTTATCCAACCATGAAATTATATTTCTCCTTGAGGCTCACATGCTTGAGATTTTGGGCTGCCAAAAGAGGTAAAAATGTTATTTTGCATAACTAAGAAAAAATGAAATTTGTTAAGGGAGAATGACCGTAAAGGATAATCTTCCCACATGTGAAAGAGGAGAATCCCACAGGCCAACAAATTAATGAATCCCATAGGCCAGTGAAGTGAGGAATCCCGTGTTGTGGGGAGGAAGTTTGAGAAGGATTGGAGATGAGAAGATCAAGAAGGTTTAATTAATAAATTAATTAAAATTCATAATAAATACAAAATGTTAATTTAATTAATTAAATATTAGTTATAAATATATATGTGAAAAGGCATGGTTGTGAAAGGATGAATCCAACAATACTGGAAGATTTCCATTGAGATTTTAATTAATTAATTAATTAAAACGATAAGAAATATAATTAATATCAAACTCAAAAATTTGAAGAGGTACAATCATTGAAAGAGCATGATTGTTTGATAAGGCGTGCTTGTCCAGATTGAAGAGGTATGTTTAAGTAGGGATGTGTTTGATCTTGAAGACACATGAGAATTTGATGAATGCTTCTACTAATAAAATATATAAACAAATGCATGAATTGGAAGTGAGGTGTCTATGGTGTCTAGATTAATGCAGCAACAACAGAAGTCAGAGACCAAGGAAGTGATGAAAGATCAGTGACAAAATTGAAGAATCAAGAAGATAGGGAAGTCTGAAGAAATAAAATTAGGGTGGCAGGGTGGTGATAGGGTAGGCTATATGCCTGCTAAGGGTTCGTAGCCTCCTTCTACTAGTAGTTGGTAAATATGGTGTAGAAGCATCCTTTTAGTAGCAGCTGATAAAACTAAGGGGTCGTAGCATCCTTCCAATAGTAGCCGGTAAATAGGGTTTAGTATCATCCTTTTAGTAGTAGCTGATAAATACAGGGGGTCATAGCATCCTTCCAGTAGTTTTTATTAAAGAGGGTGTAGTACCACCCTTGTCTGTAGTAGCAAGCATAAACTATTTGTAAATATATTTTGCAGTAATAGGAAGTATTGTTGGTTTACCAAATTGGGATTCCATGATAATTTGTGTTCTGTGTGTTCTTATTGATCATGTGTGTTAATGAATAAATTAAAAGTGGTTTAAATTGTTAAAAGTTATCAATACTGATTCACCCCCCCTCTCAGTATTGTCCAACACTCCAACAATTAGTATCAAAGTGGGTTCCTTCATTACAATTTAACCACTAGAAGGAAGATCCTAAATAAAAACCACTATGGAAGAATAAGAAGGGTTAGCCACTAACATACCTCCATTATTAATAGGATAAAATTATGCATACTGGAGTGTGAGAATGAAGTGCCATTTGATTTCCCTTAGATGGAAGGTTTGGGAAGAAACAAAAAATGAGTATAAAATAGAAGACCAAGAACCTACAGACCCAGTGGAACTAGGCCAACATGAGGGTAATGAAAAATCCCTAAATTCCATCTTAAGTGGATTGACAAACTCTGTATTCACAAAAGTTGTGCGATACAAGACCACCGAACAAGATTGGGATAAGTTAAAGATTATCTATGAAGGGGAATCTAAAATCAAGGAATCCAAGATTGAAACATATAAAGGAAAGTTTGAAATCCTTAAAATTAAAGAACAATAAAACATTAGGGAATACCTTTTAAAAGTAGATGAGGTTTTTAATGCTATTACAGGTCTTGAAGGAAAATTGAAAGAAAGAGAAGTGGTTAACAAGGTACTAAAAATATTTCCAATGAAGTATGACTCAAAAGTGTCCACTCTAGAAGAATGAGATAACCTTGATGCCATGACAGTAGATGAACTACATGGGATATTCATTGCATATGAGATGAGGATGGGACAAAATGAACATTAAAGAAAAGAGGAAGTAGTTAAATCCCTATCTAGGAATCAATTAGAGAACCTAGATGATGAAGAAGCCCTCTTGTTGGTCTTCCTCTGGGCAGACCCGGGTTTACTTTATTGTACCAAAAAAACCCCTAGCTCACTGGCCCTTTCAGCGATAGACCGCAGAATGGCCTGAAGCCTCACCTGAAGTGATCCTAGATGGGGTGGCTAAAGAATCAGGTTTCCTCAACCAGGTTCTGCAGCATCCTGGGTTCTCTGACTCTACTTAACCAACTGAATCTCTCAGCAAGGGTTGTTTCTCTCTTTCTAGCTGACTCTACTATGGAACTAAATCTTATAGCATCGCAACTTCTAGGATGATGCACAAAATTTCTCTTCCGCTCGGCTCTTAACCTGTGATATCTCACACCGCAGATCCCCCGACAGTGCGATATCGTCCTTTCTATGCTACGATATTTCCTATAGTAAGACTCACTATACTCATCAACTCTCAAGGTCCAGAGGATTCCTTCCTAGGTATAATAGCTTAGTTAACCTTCATTAAGTTGTTAAACAACCTCACTTAAGCTTCTACAGTTTAACATGCCTAACATCAATTACACTCAACTCGCTGAACTAAATATACAGAAGTCACTTAACACAGTAGCTGCTACTGTCATGAATCAAGCACTGATAAACTCATATACAGAGTAATCGACACATTCAACTTGCATTTAACCTTCTATGTTATTGTAAACTAAAGGATAGCATACATACATTCATTAACTGATAAGCAAAGTTCATGTAACAGATAACAGATAGCAAATAAGTAGAGCATAATCACATGAAACAGTCGCACAACACACAGATGTACATGGTTCACTTCCAGGGGGAAGATACGTCCACAAGAACTATGTTTGTATTATATCTTGAGAGAGTAACATAGTTCTGCTGCAACCTCTTATGCAGCTTCAGATCTTCTGGGAAACTCCATGCACTCAGCTGGGAGCCCTTCTCTCTTAGATTTCTTCTCTTCCTATATTTCTTTCTTCTTACAATATACTCTTTCTCTCTCTCTCTCTCTCTCAATCCCTATAGATTGTTACATTCATTCTCAAGGAGTTGGCCACTGGTTACAGTAAGATAACTACAGACTTAAAGATAGAACCAAAGCTCGACTCTTCCTCAATGTCTCACTATACTGATGACAGTTACAACCTTATCAACCAACTATCTAAATAGCTAGCTAGCTAACCCTTCATAATACAAAATACATGCTTAAATAGGTGGCCCGAAGGTCACATCATGATACAAAACTGTGGGCCTATCCCAACAGTAACCCAAAACCATAACTATGACAGTCAGCCTTTCTGTACTTTGTACTACCGCTTTATCGGTCACACCACAGCTTCCTGCAGTCTTCCATGATTTCCAGCGCTGATCGTGGGTATGGGAACCACTTCCTCGGTTGCTCCCCTTCTGTCCTTTATCTTTAATACCTCGTCCCATTGCTCCTTCTTCCTTTATGAGGGTAGCTGAGCCCTCCTGTCATCGTCGATGCCTTAAATGCAGTGGTTGACCTCTCTTCTAGGTCGCTTCAAGTACTATTTCTCTTTGAATTTCTTGTTCCAACCGACGCAATTTCCGGCCTGCGATCCGCGGAGGGAAATGCACTATGGCATCATACCTTTATCGCATCGCCAAAGCTGTCTTTCCTCCAAAAATTGTCCATCTTCTACCAAAAATAGCATCTTTTCCTGTAGCTGCGGGACCCTGCTCCAACACCTCTTCATCAGAAAACTTGAGAAAGGTATTGGGAAATATAAAGTAAATATACCCTTGAAATGTTTTAACTATGGAATAATTGGACATTTTTAAAATAAGTGTGCTTACCCAAAACAAGAGGAGAGTGATCATGAGGAATTTTGTTGTAATAAGTGTAAGGCCATGGATAAGAACAAGTTTAAGAAAAAGAAGGAAATATTCTATTCCAAAGAATATATTGGTGATGAAAGTAAAGATGCATAAATCCTATTAATGGGTATAGATATGGAAAACTCAGAATGGTGAATCATATGAGGAATCAGAAGTGGACCTAGAAGCTCAATACATAGCTGATGTTGATGAAATTGAAAAATGTAGGAGAAGGAACAAAGTTTTGAAAGAGAATCTGTCAAAATACCAAGAAGAAACAAATCAAATTATGATGGACTTGAAGAATGAACTACAAGAGACCAAGAATACTGAATAATATCTAGTAGTTATTTTCAAAGAGAAAATCCAAGATTTTGAAAAACTTCAAAAAGAGATTATTCAACTTAGAAAAGGGGTTGAGGAAAAATCTATCAAATCAAAGTTTTAGAACAGTTCAAGTATTTTAGATGATATACTGAGTAACCAAAGACCATCAAGTGATAAATATGGTTTGTGTTTTAAAAAAGAAAAGAAGCCAAAATATTCTTCCTTCACAAACCAAGGTGGAAATAAAATAAGCTATGTTGTTGCACTAAGGAATCCAGTTAAAATGGAAGAAAGAAAGAATTTTGCTCCATCCTTTTATGAAAAAAATAGAACTAATGAGTTGTCTAAGAGACCAATGACAAATAGATATCAATAAATTATTTTGGGTCATTGTTACTCTTGTAATAATTTTGGTCATAAAGCCCTGAAATGCAAATCTTATGGAAAGGTTCATGAATACAAGAAGGATGAACCTAGTAAAACAAAGGAAAGAAATCATAACCATTTTGGATCTCTTCAAAGATATGACATAGTGTTACCGCCTAAGTTGTACTTAGTGGTTTTCTATCAAGTGAGCCTGGTGAACCGGACAGGGATAACTTGTTCGGACTTCAGAGAGCCTTCAGTCTTGCTTCCAGGAAGCTTTATTGTATCATATCACATGTTCATACCCCATGGGGGAATTGTAATAAATGTTCTAGCAAGATAGTGTCTGTAAAAGGCTCGGTCTCTTAGACTTCATTTGTCAATCCGATCAGCCCACGGTGTTTTTTCCCTTGGTTATTATTGGTTGTTGAATAAACGACTGATAATTTCTGAGTTTTTCACTCCATACCTCCAAAGTTGGGGTGGTCGGCTTGGCATTTGGGCCTAATGAGGTTATTAGAGTCTATGTGTCAATGTGTAAGCATGCTAGACATCATTTTTGAGTCATATGAACATGTCTAAGTCCCCCTAGGTGTTTTTCAATTTTTCATTTTTTTCAGTGTTTTTTATTAAAATTTAATTTTTCCAAAACTTAGGCTATTTTTTAATAGTTTAATTGGAAAAATTGAGTTTGTAATAAAAGTGGGCCAAATAATCAGTTTCAGTCATGTAGGTGCTCATTTTAAAGCTAAGAGCACCATGCAAACCCATGGACCCACTGTTTCCTAGTTTTGAGTGATCTTCCATCACTCAAGTCAGAAAGCCCCAAAAATCAATTATTGATTATTTTAATTAATAAATTGTTGAATAATGGAGAAAATCCAAAATCAAATAAATCAATGGATTCTCAACCGATTTGACTGAAATCAATCAGATCTGGAGCAGATTGAGTGGATCTGACAAATCCTTGACTGAAGGAGGGGATCAAATCAGATCCAGAGTTGATCTATAGTGGTCTTTATGGGGAATTTCGCCCTCCCTCTCTCCTCAACACGTTTTTGGCTCAACTGGATGATTTTTGGTGGATTCTTCAGTGTTTGGGCCGATGTGTCAGTGTATGGGTTGATGTGTCAGCCAGATCAGGCCCCCAGTTGACAAGTAGGCTCAGTTCAGCCTCAGTTCTGCATTGATGAACTCTCCATTAGTTGATTTCACTTGATTCCATGAGGAATTGCGGCCCCCCTGGGCTAGATGGCCTGCAAATTGTATAAATCAAGGCACAGCCTCCTCTTGCAAGCTAGTTAGAGCTGGACTGAAGGGCTTGCCATTGTAAACTGTGTACTGATCTTATTTTGTTGAATAAAGAAAATATGTGGAGGCTCAATTGTGGAGTATCTTTCATGTGTGGATTGTCATTGTCTTGCTGCAATCGAGGTGAAGCTGCTATTTTTCCAGTTTTTTGCACTTAATTATTGTCTGCCTGAATGGTTTCTTAAATCATAAGGATAGATCATTGTAAGTAAGATTACTTACTTTCTATTTGCTGCATATGTTTGAATGAGTTAATACCTGTGTGTTAAATAAGGTTATTTGCATACTGTATCATCCCTTTCTCATATGTATCTTCAGATCTGATAGCTCTGTATGCAGGAATTGTGTTATAGCTTACAGGTTTGTCGTAGCTAGAAGATCGATGGTTCAGGTTTGATTCCATTGATTTACAGCATATATTGCTAAGATCATGCCCCTCGGTGCTTCTCTACCAAGGTCCCTCTGCAGATCTGCTTCAACAACAAGCACCTTTCTTCCCCTTTCTCTCCTTTAAAATTATTAAACTTCCTTCAAACTGGTTACTTTAAGGTCTCTTTTTAAATCTGATCTATCTCATAAGGAAAAGCATACATAGATATAATTATCAAGATCCCTTCAATTTTCTAGATCTTAGTTTCACTGTGCACATAAAGTTCAATTTCAAGACATCTAGCTAAAATTGCCTTAGTTTCGCAAGTATTTTAGTGAAGAATCAATAGCTTGCTGTTAAGGTAGTTTTATTTGCTGTTCAATAATTTCAATATTCTGCAATATAAGTGCTGTTAATTGGCTAAACAAACAGCAAGCCAAGATCCCAAGGAAATCTTGCTTTCCTTGGTTCCATTTTCGTCGGTTTAACTAGTTCAATTCCATTAATTTTTTGAGATAAAGTAGACTGACCCAAAGGCACTCTTAAAGTGCTTTGGGGAATTTTTTATTCTAATTCATTCTCTTTCATTTATCAGGTCTGACAGAGAAGAAAAGAAGCTGCTGTCCAAAGTGGCTGTTGGAGCGCTCAAATCCCCCCAGGGGGCTCTCTTTTGTCACATAATTTGTAATTGTTTTGCATAAACTGTAATATCTTGGTTTCATCCTGTATAAGGACCAAGAAAGATATGTTTTATCAGTGCTTTGATATTGTAATCTCTATAATAAAATCATCCTTTGAATAGGCTCTTTCGAGCCCATTCGCCATCCCCCCTGGGGGGATTCGCGTCGGTGCCTTTTTTGTCTTTTCTGCTTATTTCCTTTTACTAGAATTTATCTGATTTATAGGGTAGTATATTTGATCTTGTTTTTTAATTCCATATTCCATATCTCATTTGCAAAAGTAATCATAATACTTACCCCACGATTTCCCGAGTGACCCGCAAGGGGAAAGAGATTCGTGGTAGGATTAATCAGAAAACCGCTTTTGTGTAGTTGTGTTATTTTCTCATCTTTTGTTTATAAGCATATTAAAATTAACCCCTCCTTGATTCCCCGATTGAGATCCACTTGGATCGAAATAGGTTCTTGGAAGCTTTTCTTTTTAAGCAAGAACACTCCTTTAAAACTTATTAAAATTTACAAGACTCCAGTGTGTATGCTCTGCACTTGGCTACGGTTCGTCCGATCAGTCAAGCTGTATCAAAAGCATTTGGGTGACTAGCATAATTAGGACTCACCTTCCCCGATTAACAAACCATCAGGTGAAAATCCAACACCTCGATCAAACCTTTACGGTGGCAAACTACCCAAAGGAAGCGGGAACCTACTGAAAAGTGACCTTGGGGCGCCGATCTCTGTCACACCCTAACGGGTGCGTTACGAACACAGCCCCAGAGACTCCATTTCAGCCCACATATTGCTTGCGGGTAGCCATATAGGCTTTGTTTTGTACATACTCCAAGTACTCTCGGGTATATCTGGAGTCCCCCTTAAGCCTAACTTAAACAACTCATACTCCAATTTTAACTTAAAACGTACCAAGATGCAATCGCAAAACATTTATTCCAAACACATGCAAGCACACTGATCTTTTTTGACTCCATTATTAAGGCACTGGTCTTTTCTGCTTCATATTTATATTGTGTATCAACTTTGTGCTTTCGTGTGTATCTTCGTATCTTGTCATCTTGATTGTTTATAGTTAAAATATTCAAACTCCTAAATAACTGATTCAGTACAACATCATTACACTAAGAAATCATCCTTAGTAACTTAATAGGGTCTACCCCCCTTGGCTTCGTTAGGAGTTGAGCCTAAACGGAGGAGTCAAGAACAAGGTGACAGCCTTGACTCGAGACTTTCCCCCAAGGACACACTGAGTGGCTTGAAGATTTCTGCCACGTGATCCAGGTGTGTGAAAAGGCGGCAACACTTTCTGGCGCCGTTGCCGGGGATAAATCTTTTTATTCCTGAGTACGACTTTTATTTTCTTCCGTTTTGTTTTTGCTTTGTTTGATGAATGCTTAGAGTAGATCTTTAGTTTTCATCTGGCGACTCCACTGACTTTTTTCCAGTTTTATTTTTACAAAGAAAAGCAAAAAATAATTTTTGTGAAAAGATTCATAAATGCTTATTTTTCTGTTTCACATGGCGACTCCATTGAAGGGATAAAACCCTGTTTTCTCATAAACTTGTGAAGTTTTGTTTTGTGTAGATGAGCCAATGCAACATGTTAAAACCTTTAAAGCTCATCTGACAGCTCCACCTTGTCAGTACAAGGTTTAATCATTATATCAAATGCACACTATTAATTTTTGATATGGATGAATTAAAGGAGAAATGTGGTGCCCGGTTAACTAGAATTTTTCAGCCTATTGATTTCTCAAACATCCCGGGTTTTCCTAACTTTTGTAATGAGTGTGAGGATGCACATAAATGGCTTCCAACATTTCATGGAAATTATGGTGATTCAGCAATCTGGTATGTCAAATCTTTCCTTCAGTTGATTGCTAACTTCAATATTCTTCATGAAGACAATATGATGGAAATATTTGCTCGTACTTTTTGGGGTGAGGCCGGTTGTTGGTTTTTTCAAGGCCTTCTTGATAAATGTATAACTTCTTTTCCAAGCTTCCTTTGGATGTTTTTAGAGAAGTGGCATGATGGTAGGGGTAGTGTGAATGGTTTAAAAAAGTTCCTTTAAAAGATCTGTACCTTCTACCTATCTAGGACAGAGTATCGCTCGGAAGCATATGATGGGACTTTTTCCATGATACATAGTATTGAAGACTTGGAATCACTTCTTGAACATTTAAGTAAAGAGGAAGTCCATGATACTCCCATAAAAAAGCATCCTAGAGGTTATTTAAGAAATGAAACAATCAAGCTTGTTCTTAAAGAAAATGAGGTATCTCCCAATACACAGCAAGATTCTGAGGAAGGGAAAATTCAAGATGATCATATTGAAGAGCTCCAAGAGGAGCCCATAATCGAACACATTGTTGAAGACTCCTCATGTCACCATAGCTGAAGACATTGAAGATTTGGTGTATTCTCAAGTGTGCTGCAATGCTGATACCTTTCCAGAAATCCCTCTAGAGAAATCCACTGAGCAACACATACCAAGTGATCCCATTGAATATGTCCAAAAAATTACCTTGATTGAAGATAATATTGAAGATCCTCTTCATGATATCATAACAGAAGCTTATAAAGAAACCTATGATAAGATCACTATAGTGTGTGGTGACACTACACCTCGTTCTCCTCATGTTGATGAAAGTTTGGAAAGTTTATTGCCTTAGAACATTTTCTCTAAAGAAGATTGTTATGAATACAAGGAGGACATGGATAGGCAGGAGCATGATGTCATCAATGAAGAGTCCCCCACATATGACATGGATGGGAGTGATGACTATTGGAATTTCATAGATAAGCCAACCTGTGAAAATTTTATGGAGAATCCCATCCATGATATGTCCAACAATGGAAGTGTCTATTCAAAAATTTGTGGAAGTCCAATCTACGATACGTCCATAGAGGGGAGCACCGATCTAGATTCCCGGGAAAACCTTAGTATGGAGGAGGAGCATTCAGAATTTTCATGTGATCATTCAGAATCATACCATGCAAAGCCACACAAGAGTATCAGTAATGAGGACATTGAGAAATAGTATTGTGAAAAGTTAGATGTGATGCAGTTAGTGGAAAATCAGTCTTAGCCATCTTTTTCACATATAGAGGTTCCTTATGATTTGGAGCTACTTGGGGTTTGTGCAACAAGTTATCATTTGATAACCCCTGGTGATCAGTATGATGATGTAGTCGGTCTGCCTCATCATTCTAATTGGTATATCAGTCCTATCCAGTCATGGATAGAAGCAGCCTGCATGAGCACATACAAGTTGGGGAAGAAATTTTATGATATTATTCATGCCTATGATCTCCCATCCATCCCGCCCATCCTGAATCATCATGCAGGTTTGCATTTTCTGAATAAGGTATCCTTACTTTGGCTGGTAACCAAAGACAAGGGAAATTTTTTTATGTCAATAAAATGCTTAGGTGGTTACATTGGATTTCTGATTACACTTAACCCTTTTTATGTCATGCTTAGAGTAGGAAAATAAGCTCCTTGAAAGAGAGAATTTACTTTCTGCATTTCTATTTTATACTTAGTTATAATAAAACTTTGTTTCTTTTAGTTAGTTCCATTTATTTTGTTTAAATAAATCAGCTTAATGGTTCATTTAGTTTTTTATAACACTTGTGCTACTGAGGTTTTTCTTGTCAAGTTGAGATGTTTTTACAGGGTATATCAACCAGAGATTCTGATGTTCTCGTATCCACTCCTTGCCTCAAAAGACCATATCGAGCACACGTCCCACAGTTGGAGCCAAAATGTTACCACCTAAGTTGTACTTAGTGGTTTTCTATCAAGTGAGCCTGGTGAACCGGACAGGGATAACTTGTTCGAACTTCAGAGAGCCTTCAGTCTTGCTTCCAGGAAGCTTTATTGTATCATATCACATGTTCATACCCCATGGGGGAATTGTAATAAATGTTCTAGCATGATAGTGTCTGTAAAAGACTCGGTCTCTTAGAATTCATTTGTCAATCCGATCAGCCCAGGGTGTTTTTTCCCTTGGTTATTATTGGTTGTTGAATAAACGACTGATAATTTCTGAGTTTTTCACTCCATACCTCCAAAGTTGGGGTGGTCGGCTTGGCATTTGAGCCTAATGAGGTTATTAGAGTCTATGTGTCAATGTGTAAGCATGCTAGACATCATTTTTGAGTCATATGAACATGTCTAAGTCCCCCTAGGTGTTTTTCAATTTTTCAATTTTTTCAATTTTTTCAGTGTTTTTTATTAAAATTTAATTTTTCCAAAACTTAGGCTATTTTTTAATAGTTTAATTGGAAAAATTGAGTTTGTAATAAAAGTGGGCCAAATAATCAGTTTCAATCATGTAGGTGCTCATTTTAAAGCTAAGAGCACCATGCAAACCCATGGACCCACTGTTTCCTAGTTTTGAGTGATCTTCCATCACTCAAGTCAGAAAGCCCCAAAAATCAATTATTGATTATTTTAATTAATAAATTTATGAATAATGGAGCAAATCCAAAATCAAATAAATCAATGGATTCTCAACCGATTTGACTGAAATCAATCAGATCTGGAGCAGATTGACTGGATCTGACAAATCCTTGACTGAAGGAGGGGATCAAATCAGATCCAGAGTTGATCCATAGTGGTCTTTATGGGGAATTTTGCCCTCCCTCTCTCCTCAACACGTTTTTGGCTCAACTGGATGATTTTTGGTGGATTCTTCAGTGTTTGGGCCGATGTGTCAGTGTATGGGTTGATGTGTCAGCCAGATCAGGCCCCCAGTTGACAAGTAGGCTCAGTTCAGCCTCAGTTCTGCATTGATGAACTCTCCATCAGTTGATTTCACTTGATTCCATGAGGAATTGCGCCCCCCCTGGGCTAGATGGCCTGCAAATTGTATAAATCAAGGCACAGCCTCCTCTTCCAAGCTAGTTAGAGCTGGACTGAAGGGCTTGCCATTGTAAACTATGTACTGATCTTATTTTGTTGAATAAAGAAAATCTTTGGAGGCTCAATTGTGGAGTATCTTTCATGTGTGGATTGTCATTGTCTTGCTGCAATCGAGGTGAAGCTGCTTATATTTTTCCAGTGTTTTGCACTTAATTATTGTCTGCCTGAATGGTTTCTTAAATCATAAGGATAGATCATTGTAAGTAAGATTACTTACTTTCTATTTGCTACATATATTTTAATGAGTTAATACCTGTGTGTTAAATAAGGTTATTTGCATACTGTATCATCCCTTTCTCATATGTATCTTCAGATCTGATAGTTCTGTATGCAGGAATT
This sequence comes from Pseudotsuga menziesii, assembly GCA_001517045.1. Lineage (NCBI taxonomy): Eukaryota > Viridiplantae > Streptophyta > Pinopsida > Pinales > Pinaceae > Pseudotsuga > Pseudotsuga menziesii. The sequence goes on from LPNX010932482.1 coordinate 276,989, forward strand.
GTGTTATAGCTTACAGGTTTGCCGTAGCTAGAAGACCGATGGTTCAGGTTTGATTCCATTTATTTCCAGCATATATTGCTAAGATAGTGCCCCTCGGTGCTTCTCTACCCAGGTCCCTCTGCAGATCTGCTTCAACAACAAGCACCTTTCTTCCCCTTTCTCTCCTTTAAAATTATTAAACTTCCTTCAAACTGGTTACTTTAAGGTCTCTTTTTAAATCTGATCTATCTCATAAGGAAAAGCATACATATATCTAATTATCAATATCCCTTCAATTTTCTAGATCTTAGTTTCACTTTGCACATAAAGTTCAATTTCAAGAGATCTAGCTAAAATTGCCTTAGTTTCGCAAGTATTTTAGTGAAGAATCAATAGCTTGCTGTTAAGGTAGTTTTATTTGCTGTTAAATAATTTCAATATTCTGCAATATAAGTGCTGTTAACTGGCTGCACAAACAGCAAGCCAATATCCCAAGGAAAGCTTTCTTTCCTTGGTTCCATTTTCGTCGGTTTAACTAGTTCAATTCCATTAATTTTTTGAGATAAAGTAGGCTGACCCAAAGGAACTCTTAAAGTGATTTGGGGAATTTTTTATTATAATTCATTTGATTTCATTTATCAGGTCTGAGAGAGAAGAAAAGAATCTACTGTCCAAAGTGGCTGTTGGAGCGCTCAAATCCCCCCAGGGGGCTCTCTTTTGTCACATAATTTGTAATTGTTTTGCATAAACTGTAATATCTTGGTTTCATCCTGTATAAGGACCAATAAAGATCTGTTTTATCAGTGCTTTGATATTGTAATCTCTATAATAAAATCATCCTTTGAATAGGCTCTTTCGAGCCCATTCCCCATCCCCCCTGGGGGGATTCGCGTCGGTGCCTTTTTTGTCTTTTTCTGCTTATTTCCTTTTACTAGAATTTATCTGATTAGTAGGGTAGTATATTTTATTTTGTTTTTAATCACATATTCCATATCTTATTTTCAAAAGTAATCATAATACTTACCCCACGATTTCTCGAGTGACCCGCAAGGGGAAAGAGATTCGTGGTAGGATTAATCAGAAAACCGCATTTGTGTAGTTGTGTTATTTTCTCATCTTTTGTTTATCAGCATTTTAAAATTAACCCCTCCTTGATTCCCCGATTGAGATCCACTTGGATCGAAAGAGGTTCTTGGAGGCTTTTCTTTTAAGCAAGAACACATCTTTTAAAACTTATTAAAATTTACAAGACTCCAGTGTGTATGCTCTGCACTTGGCTGCGGTTCGTTCGATCAGTCAAGCTGTATCAAAAGAATTTGGGTGACTAGCATAATTATGACTCACCTTCCCCAATTAACAAACCATCAGGTGAAAATCCAACACCTCGATCAAACCTTTACGGTGGCAAAATACCCAAAGGAAGCGGGAACCTACTGAAAAGTGACCTCGGGGCGCCGATCTCTGTCACACCCTAACGGGTGCGTTACGAACACAGCCCCAGAGACTCCATTTCAGCCCACATATTCCTTGTGGGTAGCCGTATAGGCTTTGTTTTGGACATACTCCAAGTACTCTCGGGTATATCTGGAGTCCCCCTTAAGCCTAACTTAAACAACTAATACTCCAATTTTAACTTAAAACGTACCAAGATGCAATCATAAAACATTTATTCCAGACACATGCAAGCACACTGATCTTTTTTGACTCCATTATTAAGGCACTGGTCTTTTCTGCTTCATATTTATATTGTGTATCAACTTTGTGCTTTCGTGTGTATCTTCGTATCTTGTCATCTTGATTGTTTATAGTTAAAGTTTTCAAACTCCTAAAATAACTGATTCAATACAACATCATTACACTAAGAAATCATCCTTAGTAACTTAATAGGGTCTACCCCCCTTGGCTTCGTTAGGAGTTGAGCCTAAACGGAGGAGTCAAGAACAAGGTGACAGCCTTGACTCGAGACTTGCCCCCAAGGACACACTGAGTGGCTTGAAGATTTCTGCCACGTGATCCAGGTGTGTGAAAAGGCGGCAACACATAGAGTGTTACAAATGTAATAATGCTGGACATATGGATAGAGAATGTAAACTAAGAAATAATGTTTCAGTAGAGGATCAAAAACGATGGAAGGAGATGTAAGTTAGGAAGTAGAAAGATCAAATATTGTCAAAGGAAAGTTCTATGGTTATTTCTATTGCTGTCATAAGTTTGGTCACAAGGCTGCTGACTGCAGAACCAAGGGAAAAGAAAAAATCTTGAGAAGGGATACAAGACACAAACATAGAAGATGATGGAATTCAAGTAAGCAGGACACCTCATGGGAGTATGTGGAATAAAAAGTCAGATTACGAAGACTCAGAAGAAACACAAATTTCAAACATATGTGAGGTATCCAAAAATGATAGTGAGCATAATAGTGCCATAGATAAAAATGACATTCATTATGAGGAAAAGAAAGATCAAGATGTAAAATAATACATCATTGAAGATGAATATGAATATGAAGGTAATGAAGAAGAATATAGTGATTGTGGAATCCTTTTCTAATATCTCTCATGATCTAAAGATAGCCCTGAAAATAACATTAGGAGGGATCATATACTTAGGGGGAGTTAAATTCAGAAATTTCCAAATGATATGTAAGAAAAAATTCAATTGGTACCTATTGTTTAGGTATGATGAAATCTATGTTCCTAAAAAACAAGAGATGATCAAGATTAAATGATAAGACTAGTACATGGTTGACACAGAGAAAAGATGCATAAATTTGGATGGAAATAGACTGAGAGAGATTCAATAATGGAGCAGAAGGAAGCATCGTGATAGGGGGAGTCTATGAATTTATCACTTAGGTTATCATTCAAAGACTTGCCACAAGAAGGAAAATAAGGATGTTAACTAAGACTATCATTCTTCAGGAAATCATTAGTACCAATTCAAGTTAACAAATGGAAAGTACATGTTGGCAAGGGAATTTGTCAGCAAGAAGGAAGGAAACATGTCAGGGGGAGATGTCACAAGGAATCCTTTGTCATTAACATCAAAGGGGGAACATCAAAGGGGGATAAAATTAAGGATTTGTTTCCATCAATGCCAAAGTAGGAGAATGTTGAGTTTAGTTGTCATTGATGTCAAAAAGGTTCATTAATGTCAAAGGAAGTGATGATGTGGCATCTTTGATGAGGCTAGGAAACCAAATGATGGTGTTCTGGTGCTATTAAGAAGTCATTGTTGCAATCTGACATCATTCTAGAACACTATGATAATTTTGGAAATTAACTAAGTCTCTGCAAAATGATTGCCGTAACTCATCTAGTCACTGCAAAACAGTCGGCATAACTCATCTAATCACTATGAAAGGGTCAGATGAATCATCCATATCGGCATAACTCATCCAGTTTTGCTGAAACAATCAGAGAGATTGGGAAAATATTCTATCGACACAACTAAAAGAAATTCGTCAACACCGTTATAGGTGATTCACGAGTGGGCATCGAAACAATCAAAGAGGTTGAGAAAACATTGTCAATAACGAAAGTTGTCGAGTCCTTAGTTCAACTCATATTTTTTCGCTGAAATGGTCACATGCCTTGAATAAGAAGAAAAGGGATAAGGTATCCTATACAGTCGGTATGACTTAGAAAATGTCGTTGATACAATCGACTAATGCATCAATGCACCGATACGTTGAGAAAACATAACAATTCCCATGAGAGGCTTAGGTTGTCTCAGTAAAATCTAAAGGTAACATTGTCCTGTTTCTTGCTGAAATGGTTATCCAACCATGAAATTAGATTTCTCCTTGAGGCTCACATGTGTGGTACCTTGGCCTACAAAAAGAGGTAAAAATATTATTTTGCATAAATGATAACGAAAGGAAATTGGTTAAGGGAGAATGCCTGCAAAGGAGAATATTCCCACATGTGAAAGAGGAGAAGCCTGCATGCCAGTGAACTGAGGAAACCCATGTTGTGGGGAGGAAGCATGCCCGCAGTTAGAGAAGAGTAGAGGAAGTTAGAGAAGGTATGGATGTGAGAAGATCAAGAAGGTTTAATTAATAAATTAATTAAAATATGCAATAAATACATAATGTTAATTTAATTAATTAAATATGAGTTATAAATAGAGATGTGAAAAGGCGTGGTCATGAAAGGATGAAGCGAGCAATCCTGGAAGATGTCCATTTAGAATTTAATTAATTAATTAATTAAAACAGTAAGAAATAGAAATAATATTAAACTAAGATATTTGAAGAGGTGCAGTCGTTGAAAGAGCATGATTGTTTGAAAAGGCGTGTTTTTCCATAATGAAGAGGTGCAATCATTGAAAGAGCATAATTGTTTGAAAATGTGTGTTTGTACAGAATGAAGAGGCACATTTTACGAAGGGATGTGTTTGATGCTGAAGAGACATGAGAATTGGATGAATGTTGTTACTAATAAAAGATATAAAAGCATATGCATGCATTGGAAGTAAGGTGTCTTTGGTGTCTATTGTAACGTGGCAACAAAAAAAGTTAGATACCAAGGAAGTGATATAAGATCAGTGACAAAATGGAAGAATCAAGAAGACATGGAATCCTGAAGAAATAAAACTAGGATGGAAGACTGGTGTTAGGGAAGGTATATGCCTGTTAAGGGGTCATATCCTCCTTCTAGTAGTAGCTAGTAAATAGGGTCTATTAGCATCCTTTCAGTAGAAGCCTATAAAAATAGGGGGTCGCAACCTCCTTGCAGTAGTAGTTGATAAATAGGGTGCAGTAGCATCCTTTTAGTAGTAGCTCATAAATCTAGGGGGTCGTAGCCGCCTTCCAGTAGTTGCTGGTAAATAGGGTGTAGTACCATTCTTGTCTGTAGTAGCAGGAAGAAACTATTTGTAAATATAATTTTGCAGTAATAAGAAGTATTGGTGGTTTACCCAATTGGGCTTCCATGATAAATTTGAGTTTTTTGTGTTCTTGTTGATCATGTGTATTAATGAATAAATTAATATTGGTTTAAATTGTTAAAAGTTATCAATATTGATTTACCCCTCACTCTCAGTATTGTCCAATATTCCAATAGATATTTGAATATTAAAATATCTATGACGTAGGAGGATTTCGATCAGAGAAGATGAATGGATACAATCAGATTGAGGATCAACGACATGGTTTAAAGATCAACGTTGATCGACGATGGATATTGATGAATGGTAAGATCGATGACACATAAGAATTTCGCTAGGGTAACATGCATGGTAGATGGTAAATTGAAAATCAAAGGAATTGTTAAATATAATCATTGATCAATGATCAAGATTGCAGGTGAATATGATTAGCGGTTGTTAGGTGATCCTCCCTGGGAAATTACACACCAATTTAAAGAGACAAGGATCAAGGTTTATAATGGGACCTAAGCATATGACCAAGAGCTAATGGAGAAATTTTCTATATTTAGCTGAGCAAACTAATGAATTGGCAGAGCTCCTAAATTTGGCCAAAATACAAAATAATAGTGGAACCTCCAAAATTAACCAAGAATTTGTTAAAAACATGAAAAATGTTTATTATTAATATAATTTTTTATATATATTTATATTAATATTTAAATCCAAAGTGATATGGTTCGGCACAAATCCCAAAAAAACATATTAATTTCAGAAAGGGATAAGTTTGGATGAGAGGTCACCATTCATTCCACTCACTCAACTATCTTGATGGGTAATTTTTGGAGTGGTAGCAAAATTATGCCATGGTTTTACTTTTTTACTATGTGTCACTCCTATGTTTATTCCACTAGGAGATATACCATTTTCACAAACCACTTTTTAAATCAGTGAAATGAAGTATATTGTATAAACTTCTATGTCCATGAAATTTTCCTAATGTCCCTATTGCCGCCTTTTCACACACCTGGGTCACGTGGCAGAAATATTCAAGCCACTTAGTGTGTCCTTGGGGGCAAGTCTCAAGTCAAGGCTGTCACCTTGTTCTTGACTCCTTCGTTTAGGCTCAACTCCTAACGAAGCCAAGGCGGGTAGACCCTATTGAGTTACTAAGGATGATTTCTTAGTGTGGTGATGTTAAACTGAATCAGTTACTTAAGAGTTTGAATATTTTAACTATAGACAATTAAAGATGACAAGATACGAAAATAAACACACGAAAGCACAAAGCTGATACACAATATATATATGAAGCAAAAAAGACCAGTGCCTTAAAATGGAGTAAAAAATATAATCAATATGCTTGCATGTGCTTGGAGTGAAAGTTTTGCGATTGCATCTTGGTATTTTTTAAGTTAAAATTGAAGTATGAGTTGATTAAATTAGGCAAAAGGGGGACTCTAGATATACCCGAGAGTACTTGGAGTATGTCCAAAACAAAACCTTTACGGCTACCCGCAAGGAATATGTGGGCTGAAATGGAGTCTCTGGGGCTATTGTTCATAATGAACCTGTTAGGGTGTGACAGGGATCGGCGCCCCGAGGTCACTTTTCAGTAAGTTCCCGCTTCCTTTGGGTATTTTACCACCGTAGAGGTTCGATCGAGGTGTTGGATTTTCACTTGATGATTTGTCAATTGGGGAGAGTGAGTCCTAATTATGCTAGTCACCCAAGTGCTTTTGATATAGCTTGACTGATCAGACGAACCACAGCCAAGTTCAGAGCATACACACTGGAGTCTTGTAAATTTTAATAAGTTTTAAACTGGGTGTTATTGTTTAAAAGAAAACCCTCCAAGAACCGCTTTCGATCCAAGTGGATCTCAATCAGGGAATCGAGGAGGGGTTAATTTTATAATTTCTGATAAAAAAATGATATAAAAAATAAAACAGATACAAAATTCTCGTTTCTTAATTAATCCTACCATGAATCTCTTTCCCCTTTCGGGTCAATCGGGAAATCGTGGGGTAAGTATTATGATTACATCGAAATGAAAGATATGGAGTATGGAATTAATAATGAAATATATTATCCTACCCTGTAGATTAGATCAATACTAGTTTTAAAAAAGAAATGAGGAAAAGCACAAAAAGGACACAGACGCAAATCCCCCCAGGGGAGATGGGGAATGGGCTCGAAAGAGCCTATTCAAAGAATATTTTTATTACAGTGGTTACAATATCAGAGAAATGATAAATCAGAACTTTCTTGGTCCTTATATAGGTTGAAACCAAGTTTTTACAATTTTGCAAAAAAGAATTAAGATTTTTCGTGAAAAGGGTGACCCCTGGGGGGATTTGAATGCTCCTGAGACCACTTCAGACAGAAGATTCCTTTTCTTTCTGTCAGTCCTGATAAAATATAATGATCAGGTTAGAATAACATATGCTCAAAATCACTTTAATAGTACCTTTGGATCAGCCTACTTTATCTCAAAAAATAATGCGGTTAAACTAGCTAAACCGGCGAAAAAAGAACCAAGGAAAGCAAGCTTTCCTTGGGATCTTGGCTTGCTGTTTGTGCAGCCAATTAAAGTGCACTGATATTGCAGAATATTAAACTTATCGTACAGAAAATGAAACTACCTTAACATCAAGCTATGAATTTTCACTAAATTACTTGCGAAACTAAGGTGATTTTAGCTAGATCTCTTGAAATTGAACTTTATGTGCAAAAAAAAACTAAGATATAGATTTTAGAAGGGACCTTACTAATTATATCTATGTGTATTTTTCTTAATGAGATAGATCAGAGTAATAAGAAACCTTTAGAGTAACCAATTTGAGGAAGAGTTGAGATTTTTTTTAAAGGAGAGAAAGGGGAAGAAAGGTGCTTGTTGTTGAAGCAGATCTGCTGAGAAAACTTGGTAGTGAAGCACCGAGGGGCATGATATTAGCAATATATGCTGGAAATAAATGGAATCAAACCTGAACCATAGATCTTCTAGTCCCGGTAAGCCTGTAAGCTACAACACAACTCCTGCAAACAGAATTATCAAATCTGAAGATACATATGAGAAGGGGATGATACAACATGCAAATAATCTTATTTAACATCCAAGTATTAACTCATTCAAACATATGCATCAAATAGAAGTAAGTAAGCTTACTTACAATGAAATATCCTTATGATCTCAATAACCATTTAGGCAGATAATAGTTAAGTGCAAAAAATTGGAAAAATAGCAGTTTCACCTTGAATGTGGCATGACAATGAAAATCCACACATGAAAGGTACTCCAAAATTGAGCCTCCAAAGCTTCTCTTTATTCAACAAATGAATATTAGTACACATTTTACAATGTCAAGCCCTTCAGTCCAGCTCTAACTGGCTTGGAAGAGGAGGTTGTGCCTGGATATATACAAAATACAGGACATCCAGCCCAGGGGGGATGCAAATCCCAGGGAGACACATAAAATTAGCTGAAGGAGAGTCCATCAATGCTTCATTTGTGTCTAGCTGAGCCAGATCTAAGTCTCACTGATTTCAACTGTCAATCGAGGGGCTGATGTAACTGACACCTCAACTTGTTGACTGGAGAATCCACCAAAACTCATCAAGTTGATCCAAAAACGTGTGGAGGAGAGAGGGAGGGAGAAATTCCCCATAAAGGATGCTCAAGATCAACTCTGGATCTGATTTGATCACCTCCTTTAGTCAAGGATTTGTCAGATCTAGTCAATCTGCTTCAGATCTGACTGATTTCAATCAAATCGGCTGAGAATCCACTGATCTGTGATTTTGGATTTGCTCCATTATTCATCAATTTATTAATTAAAATCATCAACAATTGATTTTTGGGGCTTTCTGACCTGAGTGATGGAAAATCACTCAAAACTAGGAAATAGTGGGTCCATGGGTTTACATGGTGCTCTTAGCTTGAAAATGAGCACCTACATGACTGAAACCGATTATTTGGCCCACTTTTATTACAAAATCAATTTTTCCAATTAAACTATTAAAAAATAGCCTAAGTTTTGGAAAAATTAAATTTTAATAAAAACACTGAAAAATTAAAAAAATTAAAAAATTGAAAAAACCTAGGGGGACTTGGACATGTTCATATGACTCAAAAATGATGTCTAACATGCTTATACATTGACACATAGACTCTAATAACTTCAATAGGCCTAAATGCCAAGCCGACCATCCCAACTTTGGAGGTATGGAGTGAAAAACTCAGAAATCATTAGTCGTTTATTCAAAAACCAATAATAACCAAGGGAAAAAACACCCTGGGCTGATCGGATTGACAAATGAAGTTCTAAGAGACTGATTCTTTTACAGACACTATCATGCTAGAACATTTATTACAATTCCCCCATGGGGTATGAACATGTGATATGATACAACAAGCACTTCCCAAAAGTACTTCCATAGGTCTTTTGAAGTCCGAACAAGTTAACCCTGTCCGGTTCACCTGGCTCACTTGATAAAAACCACTAAGTACAACTTAGGTGGTAACATTCTTGCTCCAACTGTGGGACATGTGCTCGATCTGGTCTTTAAGGCAAGGAGAGGATACGAGAACACCAGAATCTCTAGTTTATATACCCTGTAAAAACATCTCAACTTGACAAGAAAAACATCAGTAGCACAAGTTTTATAAAAAACCAAATGAACCATTAAGTTGATTTATTTAAACAACATAAATGTAACTAACTAAAAGAAGCAAAGTTTTATTATAGCTAAGTATAAAATAGAAATGTAGAAAGTAAATGCTCTCTTTCGAGGAGCTTATTTTCCTACTCTAAGCATGATATAAAATGGGTTAAGTGTAATCATAAATCCAATGTAACCACCTAAGAATCTTATTAACATAAAAAAAATTCCTTGTCTTTGGTTACCAGCCAAAGTAAGGATACTTTATTCAAAAAATGAAAACCTGCGTGATGGTCCAAAAGGGGCGGGATGGATGGGAAATCATAGGCATGAATAATGTCGTCAAACTTCCTCCCAAACTGGTAAGTTCCTGCGCAGGCTGCTTCTATCCATGACTGGAGAGGGTTGATGTACAAATTGGAATGATGAGGCAGATTGACTACACCATCATACTGATCATCAAGGCTTACCGGATGATAATTCACTGTATAAGCCCCAAGCAGCTCCAAGTCATGAGGAAACTCTATATTTGAAGATGACAGTTGAGACTGATATTCTAATAACTGCATCACATCTGTCTTTTCACAAAACTGCTTCTCCATGTCTTCATTACTGATACCCTTGTGCGGCTCTGCATGATATGACTCTGAATGATCATACGGATAAATTGCATGCTCCTTTTTCATATCAAAGTTTCCCAAGGCCACATGGTCCATGCTCTCTCCTTTAGATAAGCCATAGACAAAAAAATCAACAAAACCATCAAAAGTTTCTAGTTCATTATTTTCCTCTTTATTCATGTCACAAACTGGATTTTCCATGAATGTCCAGGATTCCTCATCAACATCTTTATCGGGGATAAGGGAGTCCTCGTCACTTGTATCATGCTCCAAGCTATACTTGTCCTCATTTTCATACTCATCTTCTTCAAAGAAAAGGTCACAAGGTAGTAAACCTTCCAGAGTGTCATCATTATATGGAGGACACATAGGAGTACCATCATGTATATTACAGTTTTCATCATAAGTTTCACTATAAGATTCTGCAATGGTTTCATCCTCAGGATTGTACTGTTTAGATGGTAACAAAGGGTAGGCCTGGCCTACCATGTATATATGACCTGTAGTGTCCCATTTTTGACCCCGTTACATTAGATGTATATGATGTATAAATTGTAAATGATCATGGTGTGGAGCTAAAGGCCAAGGCCCCACCATTGATCAGTTATTCTATGTTTTGGGATTTGAATTGTCGCCGATGGTATATCGGGGAATGTGGCATATATTATGTTGGTAATCATGTAAATATGCATCTACAATTAATTAAATGAACCCGACCAGCTACGATCGCGACAACTAAAATGAGAAAGGGGCATGATTTTCCCCAACGATAAGGATGTGGGGGAATTTTGTCAAACCTTGGCCAATGAGAGAAAAATACCCATGTGTCTTCTTTTCTTTGTTTCCCCAACCACCTCCATTGAAGAATTGCTGGTGCTGGTTGAGGCAGTTAATGGTCTCTGGGAGTGGGGTGGCAGGACTTTCAGTCCTCACCCACATGCACACTCCACCACAGTTGACTTCACTCACAGAGGAAATTCGTCCCTTCCCATGACAAGCTGAAGCACTCACGCACTCCCCTTTCACGCACTGCTGGTTTTCTGTCCATCCACACACTCTCCAATTTTGGGACCTCACGATTTTGTTGTTCATCCCTCACGCAGACATTTTTCTTGGCTCCACGAGTTTGCTGAACACCCACGCACGGAAATTTCGTGTCCTCCCTGTAGTTGTTCACCTTCCCACAATTCCAATTGTCTGCTCATGGTTTTCACGCACAGGATTTTTCCTGGTTTCACCCACGCAATTTTTCCTCCACAGATTTGAGAGTGGCATGGCTCCGTCCTTTACTCACGGGCTGATTTGTGGGTTCGGCATTGTGATTGTTCACACATCGGTTGGGAGACTGTAAATTCGTCCCCAGTATGGTCTGCGTACGTTTTCCCCAGCAGTTTCGGTTGTGCAAAATGGGTCATTGTTCCCCCACGTCGTGGGGTGTGTTTACTATTACATTTGGGGGCTGCTGTAGATGGTTTGAAGTCATTTTTCCCTGGTTTAAGCTGTAAGAGTTGATTGATTGTCTGAGTGCAATGGTTGGCCTTCGGACTGTATTGGGAGCAAGGATGTTGGTTTGGTTTGCTTGATAATCCTGGTGGCTAGAAACCACACAGGCAGAGCTAGAGGGCTAGCCTCCTTCTCCATCACCCCTGAATAGCACTGGAAGGGAATGCAAGGCCTGAGGGACTGTGTAGCAGAGAAGGGATTGATTCCTTGTGTTGGGTGTGTTTGGGTGTCTTAGAGGTCAGGCTAGATCTAGTGTAGGTGTTCTTGGCTCTGCAATGAGCTCACCAGCTTAGCATTTGGCCTTTCCCAACTCCTTGATGGCTTGATAAACCCAACCTTGTTGGCTTCGCTATGTGTTTTGTATATCCTTGGCTATGTGTAATCCTGCTAGTTCCCTTATTCCTTGGAGAATCATGCCCAGCTCGGGGGTGGCAGCGCTGCTGAGAGATTAAGGAGAACGCTGGCCTATGGTTGGGTGGAACGTTGTAGCGACGTAGCTGGTTGCAGAACAAAGTTTTCATAAGATAAGTAATCTTGTCCATTTTTACTTCTACAAATGTGATTACTGTTAATGATATGATGAACATGTTAAAATGAATTCTTGTGTGAATGCATGTTGATTCCGCTGTGCAAGATAAATAAATATAGTTGTGCATGATAAACAATTTCGTTTGTGCATGTTATACTGCAATGCATTTTATTTCAGCATCCTGTTTCAGCAAAATTTTATGCCTGTACATGTTCATGGGGCTCTTAGCCCGGGTGGTCAAACCTTGAGTCATGTCCTCGTCGCCGGTCGGAGGCATGGGGATGTGACATGACCAGGCTCGCTTGAATTTGTTTCCTGATTACTGACCTCAGGAAGTCCATGTTCCATGACTTGATTTGCAACATAACAAGTGCTTTCTTGGTGGAATTGTTCACAGGGTCTACACCATGGAATGTTGGATTTTCCTGAAGACTGCATATTCTTTTCTATTTTCTCGGCCAATTCCTGAGTAGTTTTTAGATCGGCTAGCTCTTTGTCCCTTAGCTGGTACCTCAAATCACCAGTGAAAGCTTCGATGTAATATATGAGGATGGAGGCATCCCTTGGCTTGATTTATCTAGGGAGTTCCGCAACTAGACGCCTAAATTTAGTATTAAATTCATCAATGGTTTCATTCTCCATCTTCTTTATGTTATGGAGGGCGGCAAGCAGATGTCTTGGTTCTTTCTTTCCCCCCCACTTCTTCTTAAAACCCTCTAGGAATTCACTAAGATTTTTATATGAATCATCATCTAGGTCATAGTACCACTCTTTAGCATCATCTTCCAAGGATAAAGCAAAGAGCTTCATTTTGACATCATCATGGTCATGGGAAACATCATTGCAATAACTGGCCAGGTACTTTTCAAAATTTTGAAGGTGAGACTTGGCAGTGATGACATTATTGCCCTGAAATATGGGGATATTCTTGATTGCATCATTCGGAATGTAATGAGGACTACCCGCTATCTGAGAAAAGTCAAGGGGTTTGTAAAATTCCATCATTTCTTGATATTAGTGAACATGACTCTCTACAAATATGTGATGGATATCTGAGAGGGATTGGTCTCCTAAATCTTCAAGGTTTCTATGAGAAGTCTTCCTATTCAATCTTTCCCTAATAAACCTTTCAGGATTGGGGAGAGGATTGAATAATTGTCGGCGGTTTCTTCGGGTAGAAATTCTTGAAGGGATGTTAGACAGTGGAGTCACCAGATGGATCGAGTTTTAATTTTTATGTTTTTTAAAGACTAGATCGATTAAAATTTTTTTTAAAATCTTTTTAGTTGTTTAGAAAAAATTTAAGCTAAGTCGTACTCGGGAATAAAAACATTTATCCCCGGCAATGGCGCCAAAAAGTGTTGCCGCCTTTTCACACACCTGGGTCACGTGGCAGAAATCTTCAAGCCACTCGGTGTGTCCTTGGGGGCAAGTCTCGAGTCAAGGCTGTCACCTTGTTCTTGACTCCTTCCTTTAGGCTCAACTCCTAATGAAGCCAAGGGGGGTAGACCCTATTAAGGTACTAAGGATGATTTCTTAGTGTGGTGATGTTAAACTGAATCAGTTACTTAGGAGTTTGAATATTTTAACTATAGACAATTAAAGATGACAAGATACAAAAATAAACACACGAAAGCACAAAGCTGATACACAATATATATATGAAGCAAAAATGACCAGTGCCTTAAAATGGAGTCAAAAATATAATCAATATGCTTGCATGTGCTTGGAGTGAAAGTTTTGCGATTGCATCTTGGTATGTTTTAAGTTAAAATTGAAGTATGAGTTGATTAAATTAGGCAAAAGGGGGACTTTGGATATACCCGAGAGTACTTGGAGTATGTCCAAAACAAAACCTTTACGGCTACCTGTAAGGAATATGTGGGCTGAAATGGAGTCTCTGGGGCTATTGTTCGTAACGCACCCGTTAGGGTGTGACATAGATCGGCGCCCCGAGGTCACTTTTTAGTAAGTTCCTGCTTCCTTTGGGTATTTTACCACCGTAGAGGTTCGATCGAGGTGTTGGATTTTCACCTGATGGTTTGTCAATTGGGGAGAGTGAGTCCTAATTATGCTAGTCACCCAAGTGCTTTTGATACAACTTGACTGATCGAACGAACCGCATCCAAGTGCAGAGCATACACACTGGATTCTTGTAAATTTTAATAAGTTTTAAACTGGGTGTTCTTGTTTAAAAGAAAACTCTCCAAGAACCTCTTTCGATCCAAGTGGATCTCAATCGGGGAATGGAGGAGAGCTTAATTTTATAATTGCTGATAAACAAATGATAGAAGAAAGCAAACATATACAAAATCCTCGTTTCTTAATTAATCCTACCACGAATCTCTTTCCCCTTTCGGGTCAATCAGGAAATCATGGGGTAAGTATTATGATTACTTCGAAATGTAAGATATGGAGTATGGAATTAATAATGAAATAGATTATCATACCCTACATATTAGATCAATACTGGTTTTAAAAAATAAATGAGGAAAAGCACAAAAAGGACACCGACGCAAATCCCCCCAGGGGGGATGGGGAATGGGCTCGAAAGAGCCTATTCAAAGAATAATTTTATTAAAGCGGTTACAATATCATAGAAATGCTAAATCAGAACTTTCTTGTTCCTTATACAAGTTGAAACCAAGTTTTTAAAATTTTGCAAAAAAGAATTAAGATTTTTCGTGAAAAGGTAGACCCCTTGGGGGATTTGAATGCTCCTAAGACCACTTCAGATAGAAGCTTCCTTTTCTTTCTGTCAGTCCTGCTAAAATAAAGCAAGCAATTTAGAATAACATATGCCCAAAATCACTTTAAGAGTACCTTTGGATCAGCCTGCTTTATCTCAAAAAATAATGCGGTTAAACTAGCTAAACCGACGAAAAAGTAACGAAGGAAAGCAAGCTTTCCTTGGGATCTTGGATTTCTCTTTGTGCAGCCAATTAAAGTGCACTGATATTGCAGAATATTAAACTTATCGTACATCAAATGAAACTACCTTAACAGCAAGCTATGAATTTTCACTAAATTACTTGCGAAACTGAGGTAATTTTAGCTAGATCTCTTGAAATTGAACTTTATGTGCAAAACAAAACTAAGATATAGATATTGGAAGGGACCTGTTGATGGGCGTAGATGAATATGCACGTAACGGGGGAGACAACCCATACCGGGATCCTTAAAGAAGGCTCCAAGCTGTTTGGGATGGTTGTTCCCGACAGGTTTAAAGGCTCTGTTAGCCTGAAAGGTCTAACTATATAAAAAATCTAAGAGATAGATCTAACACTACTGATTATTTATCAGGTATGTATCTATGTCTGTACAAATTAATAAATGTTATTAATTACAGTCTTAATCAACTAAGTTAAATCAATTTATAAAGATAGAAAATTAAATAACTGTTAACAAGCTTGATTAATAACAAAGATACATAATATACATATGTACATTAATCAATAATGAAAAGAATAATCTGCACATGACATGAGTATAAAAATCTGTTTCAAATAGATTTTTTAACAATATATTTAACAGAAAATAAAAAACATATTATCCTAACCTACGTACTATCCTGATCAGGAGCAATGCGAAATTTAAACTGAAATCAGATCTGCTAATAGGACTATCAATAATCTTGAAAATCTTCGAAATAAATTTAGAAGTCACCAAGATCATGCAATAGACATGTAAACCATGTACGTAAAAATGTCAATCATCAATTTACAACATAGCTTTTATTAACAGAACGATAATCAGCATAAGTCAATAGCCAAAAATAATATATTTGCACAATTTCATAAAAGATATTATGACAAACATGCATAATGTAGAAAAACAGTAACAAGACTAGGGATAGCATACACATGTGCTAAGCATAAAACTGTAAACATATATATAATTTATCACCAGTTTAAAGATTGTATCTGCTGACAGGAAGCTGTCTCCAGTTACAAAAGATCAAACCGCAGTCTTGTTGTCTCTTTTCCCCAAACTATCGACCCCCTAACCCACATGCTATCTCCCCTTAAATAGATCTAATCACCAAAGATAAACAGTCCTAAAAACTAGAGATAGCCAAAATCGAACTCTCTAACCAATTTCCCTTAAAAATGACAAGTAAGACATGTCATTTTTCCATATACGTAAAAACGCCAAGAAATGGTAAAGATTCGATCCATAAAAATTGAAAATCTTAATGATGAAACAACACCTGGAAGGCCTGATAGTCGATTTGTTTCGATCATGTGGGGGATGATCTAAAAACAGACAGTCCTCAAAATCTGAGCAGGAACAGCAACCATATCGCCTGCAATGCAACACACGAAAGTGATATAATTAGCACACATGCAAAAATCTAAATGACAAATGCTATATAATAAACATAAATAAAACAAATCAGTACCTGTACAGAGATAACCTGATCGTCAATCCATCAAAACTTCAAAATATGAAACGGATAGCAAATACACCCAAAAACATTACAAATTTACAGGCACGTTGAAAACTTGGATGTTCACACCACTCAACTGACTCGACGACTGACCCCTAAACTGCATAAGTGCAACCTGAGCATTAAGCTCCTGTAGTTTTTCTTCATTCTTATTGTTCTCACTCTGTAATTTAAGAACTCTTCTAATCAGCTTATTCTTATGATTTTTTAGACGCACGAGATGCTTGTCACTCAAAGCCACTTTCTCCTTTAACTTCAGATTATCGGCCTCCATCAAATCGCGATTGTCTACTACTTCATTTACCCTTTCTTCCATCCTGCGTATTTTGTCTAAGAGACAATTTACAAACAATGGGTGCATCATATCCCCGACTTCTTGAAAAACAGGCGAGCTTGCCTCTACAGGCTTCTCTTTAGATGGAAGATCAGTAATAGGATCCTCCCAAACATCTTTATCAAACACAGGAATATCCTTACCAATCACAGGCGGACTCTCATCAACAAGGTTCGAAACGAACTCAGGCTGAACAATATTATCAGTAACAGGCAGAGGAAGATCTGCTTCTTCATCATCTATGATAACAGTCTCAACCCGCACACTATCAGTCACGGGGGTTTTGACAGTATTACCTTTTGCCATGCTCCTGCTAAATCTGCCTACCAACTTGGCTTTCGGTCTGTCTCGTCCACGGTTGCAAATTTTATCAATATTATTTTGTGGCGTAATCGGTGACAGAGATGAAAATCTCCTCACGCGTTTCGAAACCAGAGGAGCATCAGTGCTTCTAACTGTAGTAGACACAGGATCGTCGCAAGGTTCAGGACTCATACGACCAGGGTTAGACAAGGGTTTACGTAAAGAAGGGACCGAAACTGGACTCGGCACTTTATGCTTGTTGCATTCCTCAGGGTTGTCAAACTGGCAATGGTAGAAAGAGGAAAATCCATTGGACTCGACGAACTCATCCCAGGACCGATTTGAATTCTGAAGCTCCTTATCAATTAACATGCAGACTAAGCCATGGTGAAAGAGACTATGACTAACATTCTTAGGACCCTTTTTAATGGCAGCAGACATCTTAAACAGACTTTGCAACAAATAATAGGGTAAGTTTAGCAAGAAACCTATAAATGAAGACATGAGCATGAGATGATATACGTACGCTAAAGACAAGCGACCTTCAGAAGTCAGGTATCTGTGGATCAAATCCAGAACAGGGCGCCACTCCTTTTTGAAATATTTGCGAGCTACTCCACTGTGAAATGACACTTCTTGACCAGGGTTCTTTAGCAGCTTCCACCACTCAGTAATGTCCATCCTATTCTATTTAAACCATCTCTCGCCGATCAGTGACAGACCAGTGGCAACCGCCACTGATCGCTCATCCACCCGAAAACGGAGATCACCCACTTTTGCCTGAAAATAAACCAGGGAGAGAGCGAAAACCCTCATGACTTCGGGGTTCCAATAAGATAACTTATTTATAAATGGAATCCACCCAATAGCCTCAACCTTTGCTGACAGCTCAGGGTTCAAATCCAGCAATTTCATTTCGCAAGGCTCAACCCTCACCACAGGCGCCATGACCGGCCGTGTCAAGGCACGTAACCGCACACAAAACAAGTACCATAGCTTGGCACAAGACATCAAATTAAAGAATAAGCACTCAGGGTAAAGACTGAGCAAGAACAGGTAATGAAACTTCACCTTGTGATAAGCAAAATAAGCCATGCATAAACGCAGAATATACCCCTGCAAGTTCGGCATAAATGAAGACATTATCTCTGAGAGAGGTAATTGATTAATGAGGAATGATGATCGAAGACTCCATATAACTGATTTTATCATTATTTATCTGGCATTAATGATATGAATCCCTTAAATGTACACAGAACAGGTGTTCCATTGACAGGAAGCCACGATGGAGGACAAGTACTGAGACTTAAACGTGATGGACAGGGTTCAGTACCAGTTTCATGATAGCATATCGACTTTGCAACAAGTGGATCAGAATGGAGGCTATGACATAAATTGATCTGATGATAAAACATAATACATATCCCCCTACCATATATTCGACTTACCCTTTAAAGGTGGCGGACAATAGAACATAATTACAAACCATCAAGTCGAAACTAGACTCTGCAATACAGACCATATTATAATGATCAGCATAAACAGCTGTGGTAATATCAACCATGGTTTGTAAACTTAGGATATGGCGGATATGGCACGTAAAACATTTGGCCTTCATGCTCTAGGATTTTACCCAAAATCATAACAAACCAACCATTGATAACCATTAATCAACTTACAAATGAAATCCATAATAATGTGACAAACCATACCAAGATCAACTATTCCAATATCGTGGCCTTATAAATAGTTATAGTAACGAAATCAATCAATAAAATAGATTTATAATGTTTTGGATAAGATGCAAGACTAGGATGACGATAACAGATATAGGAATCATTAATACTCATCCACCCAAAATAATAACTTCATAGTAGTGATTTCGCTAATCTAATATAGTTCACATTAAAAATATGGAATTTCACTGAATCAGTAGTTCAACGAAGGCCACCCTTTCAGTAGCTGGTAATTCATTGGATTTGTCCCTTTAAAATTTGAACATTTCATCAAAACAAAATGGGATTTTTTTGATGAAATATGTTTTTTTTAAAGGCTATTGAGTAGGGGCACAACAGATGGCAACTTGCTGGGCGGAACAGTTATCTCTGTTCTTTGACCTGAAATGATGCGAACAAAGAAATTAAACCCTTAATATGAGCCATTATGCAGAGATCACTATTTTAACATCTCAAAGAGATTCAAGTATTTTACAGTTCTAAAAATTACCAGAAAATTACAGTTTCAGTCATTCATTTGATAAAAATCAGGTTTCTAACAAAAATCAGTCCTTAAATAGTAAGACAGTAAATGGCTTAGTCTTAAAGAATAAAATCTCAATACCACAAGCATGTCCTTGCTGTAAGCAGGCGTCCATAGCCTCAACATGGTTGCTTTAAATACCCACAAAATGCCAGTATCCCATTTGCTAGTTATAAATATACAATTCTGGTCAGGGTGAACTGTTACCATTATCTTCTTTTAATTTTATTACTCATGAAGGCCATGGTTCAGGATTGGTAACCAGATAGTAACCATGTCAGTCACCAGTCTACATTACAGTAAAATGAACCGGCTTGTGATGAGACCTTTCACCCCTCAGAGTTTTATGTCCAAGGGTCATTGCCCAGGCTTGGTGGCCGGAGACGACAATGTTACTGAATGCAAACCTATGATCCTGAGCAGATTAGCTTGTTATGAGACCTTCTGTCCTTCAGATTGTTTTTGCAAATGTTCAAGCCCATCCTTAACCAGAACGTAATTATTGTTAATCTCAAATGAGATTATCTTAGCATATAGGGAGGCAAATCTAATCCTCTTTACGAGAAGGGATGGCGTAAAAGATTTAAATAGATAACTTTACCAAGTACTGCCCTAATCCCTTTGGGGAAATATTTGCAGAGACTGATATAATTAATTAATATTAACATGGTTTAACAGCTTCTGGTAAAATCTAGAACGATGAAAACACCATTCTCTGTTCAAGAAGTAAAATAGTATGACAGTTTCCAGGATAGTAATGTCTTCGTGCATGATTTACAAATCAATTACAGAACTTGAAAGCAGTCATCAGTTTGAGGTTTGATAAATTGATCAAGCTCGCAACACACAAATAAAACAGCAAATAAATATGGGAAAATATAAACAAATCAAAAGAAAAGAAAATAAAATCCATCAATCAAGCACACCACACCAGGTATATACAGGATAATCCCTTGAGGGGGATCAGCAAAAATATCTCTTAATCAGGTGACCATTTACTGGAAGGTTTTCAATGTCACCTTCCAATGTTTTCAACCTGAAAGTGCTGGGGCCAAGTTTTTCTGTAATAATAAATGCCCCCAGCCACATGCATTGGAACTTTGTGTGTTTTCCTTTATCTTCATGTTCCTTGTCCCATTTCAGGACTAGGTCACCTACTTCCAAATCCCGACTGACTGACTTTCTGAGGTCAAACCAACGCTTCACAGTCTGCTGGTGTTTTTCAAACTTTTTCCTAGCCAACTCCCTATCTTCCTCCAGTTTATGCAAGATGTTAATTTGATGCTCCATGGCAGAACATGGTGTCTCCTGCACTGATTGGGAGAGCTGTAAAGAGGGTAAGAACATATGAGGAGGAAAAATAGTTTCCTTTCCATATACCAGGAAAAAGGGGGAGTTTCCTATAGCAGCTTTGGGAGTCACTCTGTCAGCCCACAAGGCATTCGATAAGGCGTTATGCCAATTCCTGTGATGATTTACCACCGTATGTTTCAGAATCTTGATTAAATTTTTATTAGAAGATTCAGCTAACCCGTTACCCTAGGGATAATAATTTGCTGAATATTTTAACTTTATTCCCTTTTCCAATGCATACTCAGTTAATTTAATAGAAGAAAAATAAGTTGCATTGTCAAAAATCAGAGATTCAGGAACACCGAATTTGGTGGTAATAAACGAATCAAGGAATGATATTACCTGTTCCGAATTAAATACTCGCAAAGGGATGGCTTCAACCCATCTTGTGAAGTAGTCTGTGGCTGTCAAAATGTATTTATGCTATTGTGAAGAAGCTGGTGTGATTGGGACAACAATATCCAGACCCCATTGCTGAAATGGGACTTCGATAATAACCGGCTGGAGGGGTAACGCTACCTTCTTCAGTCTGCCTCCTGCTCTCTGACACTCTTGGCACTTTCTGGCAAAAGCATATGCATCTTTGAACAATGTGGGCCAGTAGTAACTAGCTTTAAGTATCTTATGTGCAGTGGTTTCTCCGCTAAAGTGTCCTCCGGCTGGTCCTGCATGTAGTTGAGAAAACACATTATCAGCCTCATTTCTTTCTAGACAACGAAGGAGAACTCATTCTAAATTCTTTCTAAACAAAATGTTATCAATAAGCTGATAAGGGGCAGATCTCAATCTCAAAGCTCTTTTATTACGTGGTTCTAAATGTTCAGGAGCATTCCCATGCAACAAAAAGGACTTAATATCATTATACCAAGAATCAGGAGGAGTAGAGATCGGAAAAACTTCCCTTTCAAATAAAGAAGGTTCGCTAAAGAAGTGCAGATCAGGTTCAGAACTGTCCGCAGACCCAGCTGCTAGCTTGCAGAGTCCTTGTCCCCTGACAATCTTTAAAGGTTTTATTTTCAGGTCATATTCCTTAAGTGCTGTAACCCAATGTGCTCGTTTTTCACCAAGATCCTTTTGTACCAAGAGATTTATAACCGCAGAATATGGTACAATGACTTTGGTGTGGGACTTCAGCAAGTAAGGCCTGAAATGTTTGACAGATTTGAAAACAAGGAAAGCTTGCTTGCCTACTTCTGGGTAATTCAACTCTGCACCGTTCAAACCAGAACTCGTAAAATTGATAGGAGCTTCATTATTTTCCTGCTTTTTCTGTGTCAGAACAGCAGCATATGAAGAATCATAAGCAAACGTATACAAAATGAAAGGTTTGGAAAAATCTGGGCTAGTTAGAGTAGGAGCTTCAGCAATATCTTTTAAGATGTCATGAAAAGATTGCTTCTCATCAGTAGACCATTTAAAATCAACATCTTTTTTTTATCATTTTCTAAAGCGGCCTAACAATTTCCGTGAACCCAGGAATAAATCTAGAAACAAAATTTATCTTCCCAAGAAACGACTGCATAGAATTTTTTGAGTGAGGCATTGAAATATGTGATATAGCACGGGTACGTTCTGGGTCAATATTGATGCCTTGTTTAGAAACAACAAAACCCAGCAACTTACCTTCTGTGATTGAAAAGATAGATTTCTTAGGATTTAGAGAAATCCCATACTTCCTGCAATGCTCAAAAACTCTCCTGAGATGAGTCAAATGATTAGTTCTGTTTTTTGAAAAGACGGTAATATCATTAAGATAAATAACAACAAACTTACCGATCAGACCTCTGAAGGCGATATCCATTTCCCTCTGAAATGTTGCTCCGGCATTTATTAGACCAAATGACATCTTCCTATATGCATAAGTTCCCCAAGGAGTCCTAAAAGTTGTTTTCAACTGGTCAGATTTTGATACTAACACTTGGTTGTACCCTGAAAAGCCATCTAGAAGTGAAAACATTTCAGATCCGGAAACCTGTTGCAAGATTTTCTCCATTGGAGGAACAGGATAATTGTCCTTATCTAAAACCTTATTCAGGTTTCAGAAATCGACACATAACCTGATATCACCATTTTCCTTTCTGACGGGGACAATATTTGCCACCCACTGTGCATGCCGAACCGGAAAAATTATTCTGGCGGCAAGGAGTTTATTCAGCTTCTTCTTGATAGCTGGTTCTAGGCTAGGATACATTTTCCTCAATTTTTGTTGAAAAGGCTTAGCCTCTAGTTTCATAGGAATGACATGTTGCATTATATTAGGGTCAAATGTTTTCAGGTCGTCATATGTCCATGCAAATATGTCTTTGAACTCATTGAAGAGTTTAATGAAGGCTATTTTTTCCTGGGCAATACATGTACTACCCATATTTACACATTGAGGGTTGTGTTCAGTACCTAGATTTACAATGTCAGATTGCATGATGAGCTATTAGTTTTACAATTCCTTGCAGCCTTAAATTTATCCTTCAAGTCATAGAAATTCTCAAGTTTGATTACTGATCTGGGAAGAGCACTAACCTGATTGAGAGATTCCTGAATTGAGCAAGGCATATGGATTACCGCAAAATTATATAGATCCTCATCGTGAGTCATTTCGTCAATGACCGCATCCTTAAAAGTATCCTTCAAAGTCAGAAAATCGATCAACTACTCGTCGTTGTCGAAGACTCTCCAATTTGCTATGTTGTCAGGTATAGAAGGTCTGAAAAGCAATTCAACCGAGAAAGAATCAGTAAGCATTCCTTCATATGGAATTAATCTTGAAGGAACATTAGCTAAAAGATCAGCTTCCTGATTTAGATAACGAGGGATGGAACTTATGTTAAATGCTTCAAATGCTAATAGTAAATTCCATACCTCTACCTGATAATTTCTCAGGTGCCCAGCAATGCAATGTATAGTGTTACGTACCTATCTAACAATTATCTTAGAGTCACCTAACACTACCAAAGCTTTGGCTCCCAAGTCAATTGCTTTTTTCAGCCCTTGAATCAGAGCTTTGTATTCAGCCACGTTGTTGGTGCATTCGAATTCTAACCTGCAGGCCATGAAATATCTTTTCCCATAGAGGTATATCAGCAAGCAACCTGCACCAGCCCCTTCTTTTGACTTAGATCCATCGAAATATAAAGACCAAAGACCATTGTTCAGATCTAAGTGTGCCGCATTTGGGACTGGAATTTCATCTGTAACTTGCGAAAAATGGCAAATTTCAGACTGTTGTTCTGCACCTGTTATTGATGAAGTTTCAGCTTCAAAATCCCCAAAGAAAGAATCTACCATATATTTTCCCATTATGGTGTCGGCGAATAATACCGGTTCATTCAAATCATCCAATTCGGTGACGGTATGCTTCATGTAGCGTTCCCGATCAATTCTGATTTTATTCAGGAAACCATTATGAGATATCCATAAGTGTGACCAATCAGTAGCAAAATATCCCTTCAATTTCTCAGACCAATCTCTGCTGAGAAATAGACCATATGCTTCTAGGATGTCTGCTATGATTATATCAATAATAAAATGGACCTGAGGATTCGAAGCTAACCTTATCAGCACTTCTTTCAACTTACCTATTACTTTTACGTTTAAACGATCAAGCTGTACAATACTTGTATCACAAGGCACAGGGACAGCATTAAGTTTTTTACATACAGAGTATGGCATAACATTCTTGGAGGCCCCTGAGTCTATCATGCAGTTATGTACTTTACGATTGCATATTTCAAACGTAAGTAAAAAAGGTGGAGTTGAAGAATCAGATTTCTTGCCTATGGATGATGCATTGACTGAAGATTTTGTTGGGTTATCTTTAGTGTTAGTAGAGTTGTTTTGACTTGAAGAAGTTTTTCCACATTTAGTTGGAGAGACCCCTTGCATCATTTTATCCCTAATCACTGGTAATTTAAGTAGTTCATAGATAGAGATATTGGCTCTGATTTTCTTTAAGTCTTCAATCAAATCATATTCTAAATCAAGAGAGGGTGCAGATTTACTAATTGGAGGTTGAGTTTTTGTTTGTGCAGCTGAGCTATTATCTGTAGCAGCTGTAGAAGGTTCCCCTAAGGGTTGATCTTTCTTGCTTCTAGTGTTGTATTGATGCTGATTTACATTGACTACACGTACATCTTCATCATCAGTCAATTCTGAAGTATCCCAAAAGTGGCTGATGACTTGAGGAGGTTTATCTTCTGTGTCATTATCTTTATCTTGGGTGCTTTCAAAACTCTGTCTTGAAGATTGAGCTTCATTTTCGGATGATGTTTCTAGACCTGAAACTAATAGCTTGAGGAAAATCTTAATTTCATCAACACTATTAGCTTCAGATGGTAGAGTCTGTCTGGGAGCTGTATTCGGGAATGGCCTTCTGAAAGGTTGTCTAGGTGGTTCTTTAGGAGGAGTGTTTTCAGAAGTGCCTTTCTTTAAATCAATGATTTCATTAGACAGTTTTTTAATAACTCTTTGTAGGCTATCTAAGTCTAATGAATCCTGACCTTTTTTATCAGGGTTTGTGTTCTTGGTAGGATTTTCAGTCTTCTTACGAGAAGAAGATGCAACATCTATGTCTACTACAGGATTTGCTTTTATGGCGGACATATCTTTCTCAACCTTAATTGCTTCTTCAAAATTTTCAGCAAGAGTAAGTTTGGCCTTTTGTCTGACAAACATGGCCATTGACACAGGTAAGGCTGAAGTGTGAAATTCAATGGTGACATCCTCAGCTGGCCTTGAAGTAGCAGGGATTCTATTTCTTAGAGTAAGGAATTGCTGGTTGAAATCTTTGACATTTTCCTTGGTTTCCATGCGAATTTTAGACAGTTCTAGCACCAAGGCAGCTGGATTCTTGTCATCTCCAAACGTGTTCATGAAGGCGAGGTTGAATTCATTCCAGCTGGTAATAGAACCAACTGTAAGCGAAAAATACCCGGTCGAATCTTTACCCTCAAATGTATAAGGGAAAAGCCGACAGACTACATCTTCATATTCAACATCTAGGAGCTGAACAGCTAACATAAACTTCTTGACATGATCTTCTGCTGGCTCTTTCGACTCAGGGTTGAACTTGGGTAACAAATTCTCAGGATGCTTAGGTAAAGGATGTTGATCACCTGGGACAACCACTGCATCCTGAGCTAACCATGGCATATTAGCATTAGGGTTTGGGGGATTTACACCTGCCATGTTTTTTGGAGTTGGAGGCGGTGAAGGTGGTGTTTGAAGAATACGAGAAGGCGAATGAGGCGGTGATGGTGGTTGACCAGGCCCTCCTGAAGCAGGTGGTCCTGAAGAAGAGGAAGGCTGATTGGTGCCTATTAGAGATTGTTGTATTTGAAGATCAGGAATGGCACCTAAAGACTTCTCTTGTTCTCCCGAGACAGGTTCAGGATGACGAGTGCGAGGATGGGTAATCTGTGGAAGGGGTAATTCAGTGGGCTGGCGCCCAGTGAGATTCGAATAATCCCTTGTTAAAATTCTACGAGATTCGTTTATGGCTTGCTCTTACTGGTCAATTTCTTCAGGTAGGTGAATACCGGGAGAGTTGAACTGAGAGATCAGATTTCAAACAGAGTCGCTGACTGGGGTTTCATTCACTCATGATGAACGGTGAGAGCGTGGTTGTGCAGTTGACTGTATTTGAGGGGTGATAGGCTGATTAACTTTGTTTGCAGGATTGTTTTCATCAGCCATTTGCCTAGGCTGGCCCTCCTTCTAGCGCCATTGTTGACGGGTGTAGATGACTATGCACGCAACGGGGGAGACAACCTAGACCGAGATCCTTAAAGCAGGCTCCAAGCTGTTTGGGATGGTTGTTCCCGATAGGTTTAAAGGCTCTGTTAGCCTAAAAGGTCTAACTATATAAAAAATCTAAGAGATAGATCTAACACTACTGATTATTTATAAGGTATGTATCTATGTCTGTACAAATTAATAAATGTTATTAATTACAGTCTTAATCCACTAAGTTAAATCAATTTATAAAGATAGAAAATTAAATAACTATTAACAAGCTTGATTAATAACAAAGATACAAAATATACATTTGTACATTAATCAATAATGAAAAGAATAATCTGCACATGACATGAGTATAAACATCTGTTTCAAATAGATTTTTTAACAATATATTTAACAAAAATAAAAAAAACATATTATCCTAACCTACGTACTATCCTTATTAGGAGCAATGCGAAATTTAAACCGAAATCAGATCTGCTAATAGGAATATCAATAATCTTGAAAATCTTCGAAATAAATTTAGAAGTCACCAAGATCATGCAATAGACGTGTAAACCATGTACGTAACAATGTCAATCATCAATTTACAACATATCTTTTATTAACAGAATGATAATCAGCATGAGTCAATAGCCAAAAATAATATATTTGCACAATTTCATAAAAGAGATTATGACAAACATGCATAATGTAGAAAAACAGTAACAAGACTAGGGATAGCATACACATGTGCTAAGCATAAAACTGTAAACATATATATAATTTATCACCAGTTTAAAGATTGTATCTGCTGACAGGAAGCTGTCTCCAGTTACAAAAGATCAAACCGCAGTCTTGTTGTCTCTTTTCCCCAAACTATCGACCCCCTAACCCACATGCTATCTCCCCTTAAATACATCTAATCAGCAAAGATAAACAGTCCTAAAAACTAGAGATATCCAAAATCGAACTCTCTAACCAATTTCCCTTAAAAATGACAAGTAAGACATGTCATTTTTCCATATACATAAAAACGCCAAGAAATGGTAAAGATTCGATCCATAAAAATAAAAAAACTTAACGATGAAACAACACCTGGAAGGCCTGATAGTCGATTTGTTCCGATCATGTGGGGGATGATCTAAAAATATATAGTCATCAAAATTTGAGCATGAACAGCAACCATATCGCCTACAATGCAACACACAAAAGTGATATAATTAGCACACATGCAAAAATCGAAATGACAAATGCTATATAATAAACAGAAATAAAACAAATCAGTACCTGTACAGAGATAACCTGATCGTCAATCCATCAAAACTTCAAAATATGAAACGGATAGCAAATACACCCAAAAAAATTACAAATTTATAGGCGCGTTGGAAACTTGGATGTTCACACCACTCGACTGACTCGACGACTAACCCCTAAACTGCATAAGTGCAACCTGAGCATTAAGCTCCCGTAGTTTTTCTTCATTCTTATCATTCTCACTCTATAATTTAAGTACTCTTCTAATCAGCTTATTCTTATGATTTTTCAAATGCACGAGATGCTTTTCACTCAAGTCCACTTTCTCCTTTAACTTCAGATTATCAGCCTCCATCAAATCGCGATTGGCTACTACTTCATTTACCCTTTCTTCCATCCTACGTATTTTGTCTAAGAGACAATTTACAAACAATGGGTCCATCATATCCCCGACTTCTCGAAAAACAATGAGATTACCTCTACATGATTCTCTTTAGATTGAAGATCAGTAACAGGATCCTCCCAAACGTCTTTATCAAACACAGGAATATCCTTACCAATCCCAGGCGGACTCTCATCAACAAGGTTCGAAATGAACTCAGGCTGAAAAATATTATCATTAACAGGCAGAGGAATATCTGCTTCTTCATCATCTATGATAACAGTCTCAACCCACACACTATCAGTCACGGGGGTTTTGACAATATTACCTTTTGCCATGCTCCTGGTAAATCTGCCTACCAACTTGGCTTTCGGTCTGTCTCGTCCACGATTGCAAATTTTATCAATATTATTTTGTGGCGTAATCGGTGACAGAGATTAAAATCTCCTCACGTGTTTCGAAACTAGAGGAGCATCAGTGCTTCTCACTGGAGTAGACATAGGATCGTCGCAAGGTTCAGGACTCATATGGCTAGGGTTAGACAAGGGTTTACGTAAAGAAGGGACCGAAACTGGACTCAGCACTTTATGCTTGTTGCATTCCTCAGGGTTGTCAAACTGGCAATGGCAGAAAGAGGAAAATCCATTGGACTCGACGAACTCATCCCAGGACCGATTTGACTTCTGAAGCTCCTTATCAATTAACATGCAAACTAAGCCATGGTGAAAGAGACTATGACTAACATTCTTAGGACCCTTTTTAATGGCAGTAGACATCTTAAACAGAATTTTCAACAAATAATAGGGTAAGTTTAGCGAGAAACCTATAAATGCAGACATGAGCCTAAGATGATAGACGTACGCTGAAGACAAGTGGCCTTCAGAAGTCAGGTATCTATGGATCAAATCCAGAACAGGGCACCACTCCTTTTTGAAATATTTGCGAGCTACTCCACTGCGAAACAACACTTCTTGACCAGGGTTCTTTAGCAGCTATTGCCACTCAGTAATGTCCATCCTCTTATATTTAAACCATCTCTCGTCGGTCAGTGACAGACCAGTGGAAACCGCCACTGATCGCTCGTCCACCCGAAAATGGAGATCACCCACTTCTGCCTGAAAATCAACCAGGGAGAGAGCGAAAACCCTTGTGACTTCAGGGTTCGAATCAGATAATTTAGTTATAAATGGCATCCACCCAATAGCCTCAACCTTTTCTGACAACTCAGGGTTCAAATCCAGCAATTTCATTTCACAAGGCTCAACCCTCACCACAGGCGCCATGACCGGCCATGTCAAGGCACGTAACCGCACACAAAACAAGTACCACAGCTCGGCAAAAGATAGCAGATTAGAGAATGAGCACTCAGGGTAAATACTGAGCAATAACAGGTAATGAAACTTCACCTTGTGATAAGAAAAATAAGCCATGCATAAATGCAGACTATACGCCTGCAGGTTTGGCATAAATGAAGACATTATCGCTGAGAGAGGTAATCAATTAATGAGGAATGACGGTCGAAGACTCCAGATAACTGATGTTATCATTATTTATCCAGCATTAATGATATGAAGCCCTTCGTTGTACACAGAACAGGGGTTCCATTGACAGGCAGCCACGATGGAGGACAAGTACTGAGACTTAAACATGATGGACAGGGTTCAGTACCAGTGTCATGATAGCATATCGACTTCACAACAGGTGGATCAGAATGGAGGCGACGACATAAATTGATCTGACGATAAACCATAACACATATCCCCCTACCATAGATTCGACTTACCCTTCAAAGGTGGCGGACAATAGAACATAATTACAAACCATCAAGTCGAAACTAGACTCTGCAATACAGACCATATTATAATGATCAGCATAAACAGCTGTGGTAATATCAACCATGGTTTGTAAAATTAGGATATGGCGGTTATGGCATGTAAAACATTTGGCCTTCGCGCTCTAGGCTTTTACCCAAAATCATAACAAACCGACCATTGATAACCATTAATCAACTTACAAATGAAATCCATAATAATGTGACAAACCATACTAAGATCAACTATTCCAATATCGTGACCTTATAAATAGTTATAGTAATGAAATCAATCAATAAAATAGATTTATAATGTTTTCCATAAGATGCAAGACTAGGATGGCGATAATAGATATAGGAATCATTAATACTCATCCACCCAAAATAATAACTTCATAGTAGTGATTTCGCTAATCTAATATAGTTCACAAAGGTTGTTTAAAAATATGGAATTTCACTGAATCAGTAGCTCAACGAAGGCCACCCTTTCAGTAGCTGGTAATTCATTGGATTTGTCCCTTTAAAATTTGAACATTTCATCAAAACAAAATGGGATTTTGTTTGATGAAATATGTTTTTTTTAAAGGCTGTTGAGCAGGGGCACAACAAGACCTTACTAATTAGATCTATGTTTATTTTTCTTAATGAGATAGATCAGAGTAATAAGAAACCTTTAGAGTAACCAATTTGAGGAAGACTTGAGATTTTTTTAAAGGAGAGAAAGGGGAAGAAAGGTGCTTGTTGTTGAAGCAGATCTGCAGAGAAAACTTGGTAGTGAAGCACCGAGGGGCATGATCTTAGCAATCTCTGCTGGAAATCAATGGAATCAAACCTGAACCATAGATCTTCCAGTCTCGGTAAACCTGTAAGCTACAACACAACTCCTGTAAACAGAACTATCAAATATGAATATACATATGAGAAGGGGATGATACATCATGCAAATAATCTTATTTAACATCCAGGTATTAACTCATTCAAACATATTCAGCAAATATAAGTAAGTAAGATTACTTACAGTGAACTATCCTTATGATCTCAATAACCATTCAGGCAGACAATAGTTAAGTGCAAAAAATTGGAAAAATAGCAGTTTCACCTTGAATGCAGCATGACAATGACAATCCACACATGAAAGGTACTCCACAATTGAGCCTCCAAATCTTCTCTTTATTCAACAAATGAGGATCAATACATAGTTTACAATGGCAAGCCCTTCAGTCCAGCTCTAACTAGCTTGGAAGAGGAGGCTGTGCCTGGATATATAAAAAATACAGGACATCCAGCCCAGGGGGGGTGCAAATCCCAAGGAGACACATCAAATCAGCTGAAGGAGATTCCATCAATGCTTGATCTGTGTCTAGCTGAGCCAAATCTGAGTCTCATTGAGTGCAACTGTCAATCGTGGGGCTGATCTGACTGACACCTCAACCTGTTGACTGAAGAATCCACAAAAAATCATCGATTTGAGCCAAACACGTGTGGAGGAGAGAGGGAGGGAAAAATTCCCCATAACGGATGCTCAAGATCAACTCTGGATCTGATTTGATCACCTCCTTCAGTCAAGGATTTGTCAGATCCAGTCAATCTGCTTCAGATCTGACTGATTTCAATCAAATCGGCTGAGAATCCACTGATCTGTGATTTTGGATTTGCTCCATTATTCATCAATTTATTAATTAAAATCATCAATAATTGATTTTTGGGGCTTTCTGACCTGAGTGATGGAAAATCACTCAAAACTAGGAAATAGTGGGTCCATGGGTTTACATGGTGCTCTTAGCTTGAAAATGAGCACCTACATGACTGAAACCGAT
Organism: Pseudotsuga menziesii; assembly: GCA_001517045.1. NCBI lineage: Eukaryota > Viridiplantae > Streptophyta > Pinopsida > Pinales > Pinaceae > Pseudotsuga > Pseudotsuga menziesii. The sequence goes on from LPNX010932482.1 coordinate 308,828, forward strand.
TATTTGGCCCACTTTTATTACAAAATCAATTTTTCCAATTAAACTATTAAAAAATAGCCTAATTTTGGAAAAATTAAATTTTAATAGAAAACACTGAAAAATTAAAAAAATTGAAAAATTGAAAAAACCTAGGGGGACTTAGACATGTTCATATGACTCAAAATGATGTCTAGCATGCTTATATATTGAAACATAGACTCTAATAACCTCAATAGGCCTAAATGCCAAGCCGGCCACCCCAACTTTGGAGGTATGGAGTGAAAAACTCAGAAATTATCAGTCGTTTATTCAACAACCAATAATAACCAAGGGAAAAAACACCCTGGGCTGATCGGATTGACAAATGAAGTCTAAGAGACCGAGTCTTTTACAGACACTATCATGCTAGAACATTTATTACAATTCCCCCATGGGGTATGAACATGTGATATGATACAACAAGCACTTCCCATAAGTACTTCCATGGGTCTTATGAAGTCTAAACAAGTTAACCCTGTCTGGTTCACCGGGCTCACTTGATAAAAACCACTAAGTACAACTTAGGTGGTAACAGTCCCAAAACTTATGTTATGAATTTCCCCTCCCAACTACACTTGCTCCAAATTCAAAACAAGACATGGTTTTCAGACCAATGGATAGTTTTCATAAGGAACATGATAATTTTCTATGAATTTCATTTACTTGGAGATTTTTTTTTCAAATTTCATGAAATTCATAAACCATTAAATTCAAATTTGAAGATAAAGAAAATTGTGACATGGTATTCAGAACCTATGGGTGGATTATACAAAGAAATGAAAAATTGCTTATGCATTAGAGGAAATTTCAACTCAAAATGGGCCTCCTAAAATGAACTAATAAAATAATAGTTAAAATAATAAAATAATATTTATTAATTTTGGAGGAAGAAAAGAAAAAAAATACTTTTTTGTTTGTATTTTTGACATATCTCCCTGTGTTTTTACTCAAATTTCGATCAGGAGAGCTCGTTAGATGCAGAATTAAATTCCACATCCAACGAGTACCCACTCGGCATAATTTTGATGGACCTCTCTACCCCAAAAACAAGAAATACCTGAAAAAACAGAATGATGACATCATCATTCTGTTTTTTCAGGTATTTCTTGTTTTTGGGGTAGCGGTTTGAGTAAAAACACAGGGAGATATGTCAAAAATACAGACAAAAAAAGTAGTTTTTTTTTTATACCTATCCCAAATTTATATTAAAAAAGTGTTTAAGACCTATACAGTATTTCAAATTTAAAGCAATTTCATTGGCTAACACATGATGACATGGAATTTGAATAAAAGTTAAAAGGCCCATTTTGAGTTGAAATTTCCTCTAATGAATTTTCATTATTCTGGGTAAAAAAATTTTGTATTTCATTTTATGAAATCCATAAACAATTAGATTCAAGATGAAAAAATAAGGAAACAAAACAAAGCATTGATTTATGAAATGGTGGATGGTTTTGGAATGTGTTTTGGAATTTCATTTATGAAATTCATAAACTAAAACGTGGAAAAGTTTAAGAACAATTTGATGAGATTTTTCCAAAGTTGGAACGAAAGCATGTTTTGTACCAAATTAGGATAGTGAATCATCAATCGTGTTAGAGCATTCAGTTTTTCAAAATACAAGATGATTATTCAAAAGCATTAGAATTGACTGATACAGAGCATTTAAACTCAATAGTTAAAAGATAATGAGAATCTATAGGTGGAAGAGTATCAAATATCAACTAAAGGAGTGCAATAATTAGAGGCAGTTGGAAACATCTTCTAGCATTTGAAACCTATTGAACCAAAAGTTCCAGAATTCTAGTTATTTATTATCAAGTTGATTCCTAAAATGTAGTGATTAGTTATGTAGATGTCAACATTTTAGTAGTAGTTTTTATTTTTAGAAAGTATAGGTCACGATGAATATGATCTTCTTGAAAAGACTGGGAAGTCATATTTTTCTATAAAAGCATATGTGATAGACAAAAATAGGGTGGGAATTTGAGGAGGAGAGAGGTTCTTTCATTGTAATAGTTTCAATTTCTCAATATGAATAAAGTTGGAGAGAAGAAATGCTGAAAAATATTCATGGCAGAGATTCGTGTGCCATTATTTTTCTCAGTAAGTGAATTCTTATGTGATTGTAATTCTGTTTTTCACCCCATTCTGTATCCTCTTTCATGTTTGATCATTAGTGTTATGGAATAGAATTCATCTTTGATGATCTAAGTTCATTGTTTCAAACATTTTAAAAACGACTTTATGCTAAAGTTATTACAGAATTCACCCTAGTTAGGTGATCTTTTCTAATTTAATGTTTTCCTTAGTCTACTACCACCTTGAAATTCCTAAAATCTAAGGAAATGATGTCTACCTTGCCTATGTCCTAGTTCTTTTATGTTTTGATGATATTAAACCCGCTCATAACTTATGATACACTATTTAATCATTATTTGATTAAATTCCTACACACTAGCTAATTAGTTGGCATCCACTTGCACCTTAGAGGAAACACATGCCATATATAGCCCAGGAATGCTTTATTTCTGATTTTGGGTTGATCTTGACCAATTTATTGACTCGTGTAATTACTAACTGTGATTTCTTGTAGATTCTGTCTTATTATTCTTTTATCCAATGTTTCAATGGATAAGGTAAATCTAGTTAACTAGGAAAGTGATATCTTTTGTTTCCAACCCATCCTTCATGAATTTCTCTCCATATTCTAGGATTATCATGTTTTTCCATCACTCTTGACAACTCACTCATGTTTTTTCCAATTCGTGAGGTCCTTAACTAATTTGGGAAGTGCTTTAGCCATCTATGGGGGTTTATCATATTTGGTAAGTCTGATTTATGAGCTAGAAATGAGTTGTATTACATCAAATAAAAAATCCTTTATAAGGATGTATTACCATTGCAATAATATCAATTATCATTTATTGATCATTCATTAATGTGTGTTCATTAATTCCTCGTCTTCTCTCCTTATGCTAATTCTCTGCAATTCCCAGTAAGGTTAATTGTGTTCTTAGAATCTTAGCTTGTCTATGGAATTCATGTTTCCATGAAGGATTTAGAATTTTGACATGGTATTAGAGGATAGTATATCAAAGTTCTGACATGAATTCATAGATTTGGGATCTCATCAATTAATTCTCCTTTTAGTTTTTCATGTTTATTTGTAGGTGCAACAACTTCAATATGGATTTGAAAGTTCCTCTACTATCTCCTTTTAACTATGCTGATTGAAAGCTAAAGATGAGCACATACTTGAAGAGGAAATGCTCCTTTGATGTATCCATTAATGCTTTGAGTGAACCTGAGTCTTATGAAGAGAATATTGACTGGATAAATAATTTTGATATATCATATGGAATTATGTGTTTGGGAATGTCTATAAATATACATTATCTCATAGATTCTGCTGAATATCCATTTGATCTTTGGAACAATTTGGAAAAATATTTTGGTATGCAGGAAGTAGAAGATGAAGCATGGAGAAAACCCAATATCTCCTGATGTGCTATCTCTTAGGATGTATTGGCCTCTACATTGTCTTATGAAGTTATTTATGATGAAGAAGTTTCTCATACAATTCATGTTGCTACTACCCTCTTTGAGTCGAATGCTTCCTCCATCAATAAAGAAGAAAATATTGAAGAGCAATATTTTTTTGTGTCTCTTGAAGATACTGATGATGAAAAAGAAGTGACAGATGGAGTTTCTATTTTTATTGATAATGATTCACTCACAAATTCATTGTTCTCTATATCTTCTATATTAGATTCTGAGATCTATGTGCCAAAACCTTCACATTTTGTGCATACATCTGTCATTGATGGTGTGCAAGCTAGTGACTTCCAAAAATGTTTTCTTAGCCATATAAAGTCCTATTAGTGTCTTTCCACTTACCACACTTGATTTCATGTGATTTTTCATATCCTCCTTTATTCTTTGCATCAATACTCAGATCCTCTTTGAATATTTTGAAGATCTCCTTCCTTCCTCCTTTCATAATTCTACCACTGAGGATTCTTTACCAATGTATTTCCATGAGTCTACTGATATGATTATGTGTGATCTTTTGGATTCTTTGGAAGCTATATCAACCCATGGATCCCATGAAATCTCACTATTTGATCATATGCCTTCTCTATGTTCCTACATGATCACTTGCACACATCCTCTTTGTGTAAATAAAGTTGGATACCTCATACATTCGCTTGGAATCTTATTTCACCTATATGGAGCTGATTTCATCTCTATTGGTTTGAAGTTCAAGTCATTAAATCATCTTGGAGTTGATTCCAAATCTTAATAGATTTCACATCATCGGATCCCAGTTGTTCTAAATGGTACTAGTTTTTTTCCTACAATTGTCCTTGATCCAGGTGAGTAGATTTCTCTTCTTCCCAAGAAGAAGATTCCTCTAGACATCAGCATTTATTTTGGAGTTTTTGGGGTGCACACCTTAACGGTCCTTAATTTTGGTAACTCCATGGTTTTTGTGGAAGCTTGTAAGCGGAGTTGCAACTCAAAATAGTCTTAGGGGTGTCGGGGTTGAGTCAAAGCCCTCTTTTTGTAATTAACCCATGGTTTAAGTCCAGGGTTTAGGGTTCGCGGTGCCCATGGTTTAAGCCCATGGTTATGTAATAAGTGCACTTGTATAAATAAGCACTTTTGTAAAAGAGTCAGGTTAGGATTTTAATGTAAGATGATTTGATGTGAAGCTAAGGCTAGTTTTGTAAGAAAGGTTAAGTCCCAGCTGTGTGAGTGGACGACCTCTGCAGCTATGTGCGTAGAGGGTTTTGGGTGATTAAGAGATCTACAGCTATGTGGGCAAATGGTTTTGGGTGATTAAGAGATCTGCATCTAAGTGTGCAGCTTGAGGAATTGAAGGGATCTGCAGCTGAGTGTGCAGATAAGAACTGTGGTTTTTGTAAAGAGTTGAATAAAACACAGTTCTGTGGACATAGCCCCTAAACTGGGGGTGAACCACGTTATATCTTGTGTTGTGGTTCTTTTTTGTTGTCTCTGTTATGTTCTTTTATGCATTGATAAGTAGATAACTGATAAGTAAGATCACTGCTAAATACTAACTTCGCTGTGAATTCCCAGTTAAGGGTTAAGCAAGACACTGTTTGTTTATCTAACTGCGAAGCTATATAAGTGAATGTTGAAGATCTGTAATGTATGATTATTATTTGTTAAAAGGATAAAGGTATAGTAATATCCCTCTTCTGCTTGTAGAAACCTGATTCTGCGGCACCCCATAGCTGTTTCGTGTGAGACTGCAACTTGTTCACAGGTTGTTGCCAAAAGGGCCAACACTGTGGGTCTTTTGTTGGTGCGAAGAAAAAAGTATAGAACCTGGGTCTGCCCTAAGCCCAACAAATTGGTTTCGTTGCTGGCTGAACTCAGTTCCTGCTCGAGAGGGGTTTACATCGTACCTAGAGAGCTATTTTGGAGGCCCTCGGTGAAAGAAATAAATGATTGGATTGAAGAGACTTATCTGAAATTTTCTGAACAAGAGAACAAAGATCCGCGTCACAGTTCAGATGAATTTTTACAAAGGTACGTTTTTTCTGATGTTTATGAAATTTTCTTTGGTAGTATCCACATAGATTTGCACCAGTGGTTATCTAGGTTGACATAGAGAAAGATGAACTTCCAAGAAGGTTAGTTTCCTGATTGGACCCCTGCAAGAATTAATATATTGAAAAGGGTGAACAACGAGATATCCCGAGCTGTTGATTTCTCGATAGCACGAACCCTTAAAGCATTTGTGACGGGGTTCGCCATCGACACAAGTACTTCCTTCAGCGAATCCGAACGATAGTTTTTCAAAGGACCAAGGGGTAAGTACTTAAATTCCTTTAATTCAAAATTTAAAATGCTATTGGCTAAAATAGGTATATTGCTTATTCAATCAGACTATTATATTTAGTAGTACTAACTTATGTTTGGAAGTGAAAGTGACTTCGACGAGCAAAGTGGTTTGCTGCGAAGTGGTAAAAGATACAAGAGGAATTTTGGATCCTATACCCTAGGTCAGGATATAGAGTATACCCCTGTAAGTCCAGCAGACCCGACGCCCGACGAAACCCCTTCTGTTGGAAACCCTCCGGTAACCCCGCAGCAAAGACCTGTTATCCCTGAGAACCCCTCGCAGTCTGAAAGTAACCCTAGCCCGAGTATTCCTATCGCAGGTAAGTCTACCCCCATAAGTTCCCCCCCACCTACTACCAGTCCCCCTTCCTCCCCCCCCTAGATCCACGATGGCCCATATGAATGATGACATTAAGCTCCCAATCTTTAAAGGAACTGGATCAGAGGATCCAAAATAGTTTTGGTTCTTATGTGAAGCTGTGTGGACTGCTAAGAACATTACAGATCAAGATAGAAGAAGAGCACAGCTGGTTACTTCTTTTAGAGATCGCGCTTTGACCTGGTTCATGAAGTTTTCCAGTACTTAGAACCATGTCTTGGCTGATATAAAAGTATCAATGATCAAAGAGTTCAAGAAGCCTAAATCAGAGTCATAGTGTATAACTGAACTGAAAGAGATTCAATAGAGGCAAGGAGAATGAGTTTGGGACTTTGATCAGAGGTTCAAAGTTCTGCTAGATCAAGTTAGTTTCACTATTGGACTAGCGCAGCATAAGAAATGGTTCATTGCAGCTTTGTTACCGCATATCAGGACTCCACTCATGCAACAGAAGGTTGTTGATCAGCAAGAGGCTTTGGAAATTGCTATGAAGCTCGAAATAGCTCTTGTCGAAGATAATCCTGGTATAGCTCAAATACAAGCGCAGTTGGCAGAAATGGATTTGGAGCTTCGCGAAATGAAGAAGGGTAAATCTAGTCGGGAAGAGGTCTGGTGTACAAGATGTCGGATAGAGGGTCATGACAAGGAACAGTGTCCTGCGGTAAGAAATTACCTAAATCGTGGTGTGCCAAACCCATTCAACCCTAGTATTCTATATTGTGAGATCTGTAGGACAACTGGCCAGCATCGAACTGAAGACTACTATCTGGTGCAGAGATATGTGTAAGTACCTAAGAACCCCTATTGCAAGTTCTGTAAGTCAGTTGGACACAACGAAGATGAATGTCGCAGTATTGACCTCATGAGAAAATGAACCTATGACGCTTATAGGGTACAAAACGACAGACAAGGCAATGAGGGATATGGTTACCGTGGTAGTACATCAGGTAGAGGTACTTTTGGAGGTCATGGTCATGGTGGTATGCCTGGAAGAGGTCGAGGCTAGGTCATGTGCTATAACTGTAATCAGGAAGGACATCTAGCTAGAGACTGTCGGAACCCAACTATGACATGTCGATATTGCAGAGCAGTCGACCATGTGATTGAACACTGCCCGCAACTGATATCCAAGATACAAGAAAGAAATAGTGCCCCTACTCAGAATATTCAGATGATTGCTATAGAGCAAAGAACTTTCCCATCCATTAATGTTGTTACAAGGAGTGGTGCTACGACGCAAATACAGAATAAGGAGAAACAGCCTGATGAGGCTTGGGTTCGTAAGGCCCCAGATAAAATTCCAACCTTAGATGTGGGAAGAGAAAAAGAGACATTTCTAGAAGCCAAAAAAGACTTTGCTGATCTGAGCACACTAGTAGCACTTGTGCAATAGCATCAACAGCAGCCATAGTCTCAAGAAGCTTCGACGGATAAAGTAAGTACAATGTATTCATTTTTACAGAGTTGCATGAAGCTCTTAAGAAATCAGAATGCTTTAAATGAGTTACAGAAAGTTATTGCTTCCTGCAAACCTCAGCGAAGCTCTGGTAAGGAAAAAACTGTTAATAGAGTCAGAAGAACTGGAAGAGAAATGAGATTGCATGCTCAGGTAGGAGAATATGACATGACTGATGTCATTCTGGACCTAGGATCAAAAGTCAATGTCATAACTAAACAAACATGGGAAAAAATGGGAAAAACTACCCTTGAATGGTCTCCTATACAGTTGAGATTAGCCAATCAGCAGAAGATTGTGCCCCTAGGAAGATTCCCTAGTGTCCCAGTAGATATTGATGGGGTCAGTACTTTAGCAGACTTTGAAGTCATTGAGATAATTTATGATAGCAACCCCTACCCAGCTTTGCTAGGAATTGAGTGGGCAATAGACAATGCTGCAGTCATTAACCTTAATAAGAGACAGATGAATTTCGAAGGGAAAGGTTTGAGAGTCATAGTACCACTGGAACTTTCTCAAGGAGAAAGGTACACAAAACCACTCAGCGATGAAGATCAGGATGTTTTGGACCATATCTACAACATCACAGCTAAGGAAGAATATTATGTTGATCTTACTACCGAAGGTATCATGGATTGGTAGTGTGACAGATCTTGCATGACGGATTCAGATGACGGTCTAGAGAATTGGCAGAATAGACTTTATGAACTACATGGACATCGATGTGTAAGAATTACCAAGTCTCTCATATGGCTTTGTTCATAGACAAGAGACTTGCCTACATTTGATGGTTTGACAGAGCCAACAGATTTTATTATACAATTCTCATAGTAGGTACAAGATTCACAGAAAATGGAGATTCTAGATTTAGCATTCAGAGCCACAGCAGCCAGATGGTGGAATGGTCATAAAAAGTACATTCATAGTTGGGACGTGTGCTAGAAGTCTCTTTGTCTAGGATTCAGGGATCAACCTCAGGAGGTGCGAAGTAGGTTTAATGGTACGAATAGTCCTCAGGGACATTTGGAGCAATGCTACGAAGCATGGAAGCATGTACCTCATGAAGAATGGGTACATAGGTTTGTGCACAGCCTGGAACCTATAGCAAAGAACTAGTATGCAGAGGTTGAGCTTCACCATGGTACTGTAAGTTGGGATAATCTTGTTGATAGTTTTGTGCTGACATTTTCTATTAATGAGGTTTGTCCTGCTTTGGACGTAGCTGTTAGGTTAATCCATACTAAAGTGTTTCATGATCAAGAAATAGTAGAATACCAACCTCATTGGAAGGAACAAGAAGCTAATGTAGTAGAATGTTATAACCTCGCAATTGACGAGGATGATGATCCGCACAACATTAACATTCCTGAGTCAGAAGGACACTGCGAAGTACATGGACCAGCAGTTGAAGCACCTGAAGTGACTTGGCCCTTGAAGACACGGACAGTAAACATTGGATCAGAAGGAAATCCTAAGTATGCTATCATTGGAGATTATTGGGATGAAGAAATGGTGAGCAAAGTGACCCAACTTCTCCATGAGTATCAGGACCTATTTCTGACGAAGTTCTCAGAAATAAAAGGAATCATTGAGGTGGTGGAAGAAATTCTATCGTGGGTTGAAGTTCGAAGCCATGTTGAAGATGGTATTAGGAAGTGTCGAATGTCCCCATTATGGCGCAGCCAGAGTTACTGCTTGTGCCGAAGAAGGAAAGATCTGTTGGAGCTTAAAATACGATCGTTGGAGGAAACCAAATTTGGTTGTGCCAGTACGTTACCTGTATTAACTGCCTATATTAATGAGATCTTACCAGACCTAGCACTATTTGGACAAGATCTCTGTCAGATTTGGTGTCTTCAATACACAGTTATGACAGATTTCGTTGATGGATTCTATAAGAAGACACCCACACCTGTGAAGTTCGCATTACGTAGTTTATTGAGTTTTACAATTGATCCCATGAAAGCTGATCACGAGCTTCAGGAATTAGTGAGAGAATTTGAACAGGGGGGTCTGCAGAACCTTTTCAGCCATCCACCTATGCCTGTACCCCGCGAAGAGACTCCCCTAGCACCACCTCAACCAATGTAGACACGATCTACCAGGAAGAAATTTCAACTAGAAGTACGCTCTAAGTGGAACAAAGACAGACATAAGCAATCAGGGAAAACATCGGAGGATCCCAAGATGAATCCATTTGGTTCAGTAAAGATCCCATCTGAAGGGGATGAGAAAATTGCACCATAGCATCCACCATATCTTCAGCCTGTTCGACCAGGAGTTCAACCACCGTAGTGGAACGCTAAGTTCATGTTACGCACCCCTTCGCTGCCACAGGATGTGCAGTTGGTCGGAACCATGATAGAGAAAATAGACCGACTTAAGTATGCAGACCACGATATGAATGTTCGTGGGAAGTTCTCGCAGTTTGCACTGGGAACATACTTGCACTTCGTCAAATTTCTGGAGACTAGAGCGACATTACTGGAAGTGAAACAGTGGGCTGCTGGCTTAGATAAAGCTGGTTTGTTGAAGATGCTTGATGTTCCCCACTTTGTTTGCAGGACATAGGTGACCATAGTGGTCAAGCAGCTCTTGGCATTAGTACATGATGGGAACCTGTGGATAGGCGACAAAAGAATTCCTATTAATGGCGAGCTCATTCATAGGATCACAGGCTTACCAAAGGAAGGGCTTGATCCAGGGATAGAATTTCCTTCAAAACACGAAGATATGAAGCTGGCACAAAGCATGAAGGACCACTTCAACCTAAAGAAAGGAAAGCGAGGGTATCAAACCTCGACAATTCAGCACCAAAACATTCGCTTCGCAGCTGAACTCTTAGCCTGCAAATTGATGAGAAAGTGCAGACCACATGAAGTTCCTGCCCCAATTGTCAGTATTGTTGCGAACTGTGACGAAGGCTATAGTTACAAATGGGCAGTGTACATTGTGAAGGAATTCCTTGAAGATGCCTGCGACGTGCAGGAGAAAGGTAGACCTTTTCACTACCCTTGGTTGATAGTCCTTATCACACTAGTAGGATGGAAAGAACCTACCGAGGCACAGTTTGTTGTTGTGCCTCCGAACATGCCTGGTGTAGCAAGGTACGCATCTCTCTGGGTGTCACAGGACAAAGCATCCCAGCAGATGATGAACTATGTGTTTTCCTTTTATATGATGAGTATCTCATATGAGATCGTAAAGACCCTGCAGCTCAATAATGAGCTATTCTCTCAATATGATGGAGTGGCCAACTTCAGGGCCAACATGCACAATGTCTTCATCCAGGCCCGTGTAGATAAGAAAAAGGCATGCTGGAAGTTGCCATACGTGGTGACCAAAGAAGACATCCTCACGGTAGTTCAGTAGTAGCCGGCTGAATGGTTGAAGGACGCAGGGACAAAGCCCAACATTCCAATCCCTCCAGTCACCAATGTGGGTGCTGGCCCTAGTCAGATGCAGCAGAATGACCCACTCGAGGAAAGTGAAGAATAGAGTGAGTCACAACAGAGTGAAGGCAACCAGGGTGGAGATGATGGAGACGAAGAGGAAGAAGAGGATTCGGTCAAAACAGTCTCAGACCCTAATCAGCCAGATAAGTGCAAGTCGCCAGAAGCAGAGGAAGTGACCAAACCTTAGTCCCAAAAGAAAATGAAGGCATCTAAAGACAAGAATATCAATGAAGAACCCACCCTAACAACTGAGGAGCTTGACCAGGATCTGAAAAATTCCACAGAAGTTCTCACCAAGAAATGGTTAGAGTTTGCAGCTACGCACCTTGATGCACTCATCGGCATAGCTCGGGGAATTTCAGAGCTGAAGGAGTTAGCGGAAAAATCAGCAACTAGTGCTGCAGCAAACAACACCCTAGTAAGTGCGCAGCCAGACACAAGACAATGGTTAGTTAGAGAAAACACGGGACAAGTGTCAAGCGCAACCCTCATAATAACTGACACAATGTCTCGCTCGGAGATGAGCATGATAGTTGGAATAGATTACACCAAGATGTCCATGACGGAGTTGCATCTCTGCCAATTAGCAATCATGAAGGAGATCTAAGCACAAGACCACTACTCACAGATACAATTGGAAAATACCATGAAGCGAAGTGAGAGCCTCGAAGCGCAGTTGAAGGAAGCAGAGTAGAGGAAGAGCGACGCATAATGTAAGCAGGTCACATTGGCACGAGTATTGGATAAGGCGTGTCGAAGTCTTCCTGACTTCAACATACAGGCTGAGGAAGAGCCGGAGCAAAGAATTACCAAGCTGAAAGACTATGCACAGCATACTCGCAGTGAAATAGAGAAGCTCAAAGTAGAACATGAGGCTCAAATTGTGGATCTTCAACTACGCATCATCCCGTAGATCCCACCAGAGGTCAGGGAGCAGCGTCGCAGAGACATTCAGGCTTCAGCAACGAAGATCTCTGATCTTGTAGGCAGCGCAACCAAGCTGCTAGAGGAAAGCGTCGACGCCTAGACAAGACTACAGGAAAATCCAGAAGTAGAAAAACTGCAAGAAACTATCAAGCAGCGACAGGCAGAGTTGGATGTAGTGAAACTAGAAATTAAGACTTTGCCTCCTATGCAGAAAATGCTCAAGGTAAAGCAAAGCAAGGAACTCCAACAGGAAATTGAGTTGTACAAAACGAAAGCAACATTGCTGGAAAATTCTATGCAACCCCTTGTCAACGAGGCCTTGGAGTTGAGTACTGCTATGGACAGGCAGCTCAAAGTTCTGAAGGAGTATGATGCATTTGCACAGGAAAAGACTAGCGAAGCGTCAACGACATCATTGCAGGAGCTGGTGGAGAAGGAGAAAGAAACCGACAATATCATGTGTGGCCTCAACAAGCAGTTCACTATCTTCACCAACAAATTTCTCCCACTAGACAAGCAGCTGAGGTTCCCGGGACGGGACACTGGTGAGTCTTAGGGGCCTGTTGGGGCGCTCACCTTAACGGTCCTTAATTTTGGTAACTCCGCGATTTTTGTGGAAGCTTGTAAGTGGAGTTGCGACTCAAACTAGTATTAGGGGTGTTAGGGTTGAGTCAAAGCCCTCTTTTTATAATTAACCCATGGCTTAATTCTAGGGTTTAGGGTTCAGGGTGCCCATGGTTTAAGCCCATGGTTTTGTAATAAGTGCACTTGTATAAATAAGCACTTTTCTAAAAGTGTCTGGTTAGGCTTTTAATGTAAGATGATTTGATGAGAAGCTAAGGCTAGGTTTGCAAGAAAGGTTAAGTCCCAGTTGTGTGCGTGGACGACCTCTGCAGCTGTGTGTGCAGAGGGTTTTGGGTGATTAAGAGATCTGTAGCTAAGTGCGCAGATTGAGGAATTGAAGGGATCTACAGCTGAGTGCGTAGATCAGAACTGTGTTTTTGTAAAGAGTTGAATAAAACACAGTTCTATGGACGTAGACCATAAAATGGGGGTGAACCACATTATATCTTGTTTTTTGGTTCTTTTGTGTTGTCTCTGTTATGTTCTTTTATGCATTGATAAGTATATAACTGATAAGTAAGATCACTACTAAATACTAACTTTGCTGTGAATTCCCAGTTAAGGGTTAAGCAAGACACTATTTGTTTATTTAACTGTGAAGCTATATAAGTGAATGTCGAAGATCTGTAATGTATGTATGATTATTATTTGTTAAAAGGATAAAGGTACAGTAATATCCCTCTTCTACTTGCAGAAACCTGATTCTGCGGCACCCCATAGCTGTTTCGGGTGAGACTGCAACCTGTTCGCAGGTTGTTGTCGAAAGGGCCAACACTGTGGGTCTTTTGTTGGTGCGAAGAAAAAAGTATAGAACCCGGGTCTGCCCTAAGCCCAAGAGGAGTAGAATCAGCAACATTTTTGGTTTTCCTCTCATGTCCTATCTTGAGCGATAATCTTCCCCATGTGGTTTTTTCGCTTTCCTCAAATTTTTTTAGACATAATGATTATTAAAGGGTGACCATAGCCTTGTTTCTCAACCCTATATACACCTATATTTTTTGACATACCATAATAAATTCATACTTAAAGGGGGGTGTTGGATTATTATTAAACCCACTCATAACTTACGATAAAATATGATGCAGAAGCATCCTGCTCTCCATTTCAAATTCCAAGCTCAATGTTGGATTAGGCCTAGAAAGTGTCTTCAAAATTTGAATTGATGGTCTTCGAACCATCACATTGTAAATAACCTATGTTTATTTGATTATAGATATGGGGAGTTATTTGAGTGAGTCACTAGGTGGATGATGAGTCAATTAATGAATCATCTACCGAATCCCTCAATTAGGGAAGTGAGACATAGGATAAGATTTAAGGTTTATTGCAATCAGAATTTGTTAGAAGATTATGTGCATCTGAACCAAAATGGTTCATGAATATTGTTGTGTATATGTATAAGCCTATGAGGCATAGTAGAGGGAGGAGAAGACATAGAGAATAGGAGTAGTAGAGACATAGATACAGATGTCAGTAGTGCCTTTGGGAATCAAGTAAATCCAATCAAATATGTATCGGGCCTAAGGAGATCAGAAAATGGGTTCTAAGACAATTATGAATGTACAGTTTCATTATGTGGATGAAGGAAAGCCTATTTCAGCATAATATGTGTGTGTGTAAATTCAATTCTATCTGAGTGTGTGACTTCATGAATTGAATGTTTGGTTAAATCCTGTGTTAATGAATGATAAGTTTGTGTGTGAATTCAAGGTTTTTGAAAGTGAGTAAAAGAAAGATCAATTGATCGATTCTCTGATCAGTTGAAGGAGTTAGATGAATGATCCTTTGAGGATTTTATAAATGAATGTGTGAGTGTATTAACCCTGTTATGGGTCAAGGAGAAGAAGTCGATCTTTGAAGGATCTGGGAAGATGAATATTCAATCCTATGTGTGGCTTGATTGATTAAAGAAAATCAATTCCGCAGATGCGTAAGTAAAAATATTAACTCGTTGCATTGAGAAATATTGAACGCTAGGGAATGATCTTAGAGGAAGATCAATGGTCACGATCAAATCTCACAAGAGAAAGGTGTAAGGAAGATAACGGATCTGGAAAGATAAGATGAGATTTGTATCTTATCTTAGATCGATGGTCAGAAAGGAAGCCACATGAAATCAACGGTTGTAAAGAGTTGCGGAAAAGGAATTGCAGAAGGGAAACTGTGGAAGTTCATCTTCTAGAAAAGTTGAATCTGCAATCTGCAATCCACAAATGCAAAAACAGAGTTGCATAAACTTTGTTTTGGAAAGGATAATGTGAAAGAAGAGTTGAGGAAACCCTGTTGCAGAAAGGATAATGTGGGAACAAAGTTGCAAAAACTCTGTTATGGAAAGGAGAATGCAGAAATAGAGTTGTAGAAATTCTGTTGTAGAAAGGAGCTTGCAGAAACCTGTCTTGGGGATTTGAACCTACAGAAGCAGAGCTATATAATAAAGTTGCGGGAGAAATATTTGGACAAGAAGCCAAATTTAGAGTTTTCTAAATTTAGAGAAAGATAAATCCTTGGGAAGCAGATGGGATAATGGATGTTTTGGGTTCCTGTCTACATCAAATTGGTATTATAGCACAACTAGCCCTTGGAATGAGGTAATGATCTTTTTGTTTTCCATTGTGATTATAATTAACTGTGGGAGAATAGTTGAAGACAAGAGTGTGTGGTTTAAATTGATATTAGCCACAGGAGAGTGCAGAAGAAATCCTTGGAAGTATTTAACAGGTTACAAAATACTAAAGGAAGTGAAGTTATACATAAGAAACTTATGTTCCTTATGAAGAAGAGTTTATGAAATCTTAGAGGAAAGAGGAAGCAGTGCAGAATCGATAAATCCAACAGAGGTTGGAAAAGAGAGTACTAGTGCATGTTCTCAATTAAAGAGAAGTGGACCTATAGAATCCAAGAGGAGAAAACGAGATGGTCAAAAGGTTCTAGAGGAGAATAACCAGAGATACCAAAAGGACAAGCTCAAGGAGAGATAACTTGTTGAGGTATAATATAAAAGTGTGGAGACTTGTTGAGGGAGGCTTAGGAAATCAATACAAAAGAGGACATGATGAAGTTCACAAAAGAGAGGGAGATATAAACAATGACTATGGAAGGTCATTACAGGGGTTCAAAGGAAAGCCACGGTAGAAGAAAGAAGAAAGAAAGAACAAAATAATGTAACAGGGAGTTGCTAGAGTTAGCAAAAGACATTTTGTGCTTTGAGAATAATATGCAAGCTCTTGATGAAGAAAACTAGAGGTATGGTTGGGTCATGAAAAGGGAGGTAATATGGAATTCACTACAGGTGAATCTACAACAAAAGATGTTTGCTGAATTGAATAAAGAAATTAGAGAAGTTGAATCCGAGATGGAGGTTTCATATTGTGAACCTAAATAGGGTCCTTTGCTTGGAAAGGATGACGATGCAGAAAAAGAGAGGCCAATTGAGAGTCTCATGAATTCTATAAAGAATACAGATCTACTTATGGAGGAGATGAATCTGAGGTCAAATGAGACCAAAGGGTCTTATGTTTTTGCGACTGATGATTTGTTTGTGATTGTAGGTTTTGTTGCAGATGATGGACAGTCTTTTGAAACTATCTTAAAATTTGAGGAAGTCATATATGATGAAGAAAGTATTTCAAATGAAGAAAGGTATGATGTATTATAGCAGAAATAAATCATTTATGAGTTTCTTGATGGAGGAACACATTCAGTTGAATATCTGAAGATCAAGGAAGAAAAAGAAAACGAGAAAAGACATTTCTACAAGGTAGAATCAAGATTGTATTTTGATGAAGGAGAGAGTTAAAGAGTCACCTTGGACTGTCATGAAGTCTGAAGAAAAACAAGATGTGCTTTCTAAAAGAAGGATAGAAGAATATAATTTTGTTATAGTAAAAGATGATATAGTATCATATGAAGGGTGTATGCATCCTGTGTATCAGACCATTGGAGAAATAGGTGATGGTGACAGATTGATGTTGTATTCAGACCAACACAATAGAGGGATTCAAGAGGAAATATCAATAGGGAATTTAGATTATCATGTTTTTGAAACCGATTATTGGTGTATGACTGCAGGTATTGAAGAACACTTAATAGATGTGTCTATGCAGGTTGTGAAGCATATGATGGATGCTTTGAGGAAAAAAGAAAAAATCAAAATTGAACCATTGACAGAAGAATATGTTCACTGTTGTCAAGAAGAACATAAAATAATCTTAGAAGAAGATGGTGTAGAAGAGGGACTAGCTGAAAGTATTGTGAACTCTTGGGAGAGTTCAGATCAGCAAGAGAATATACTGATAAGAAAGTCAATGGGAGATGTTTTTGAAATTAATGAATTTTGTGTGTCTGCAAGAATAACATGTGATGAACTTTGTGAGGTTTTCCCAGAGGTAAATGAAGAGACAAAGGACTATCAATGTACTCTTTACATGGATCAGAGCCAAAATATTGTTTTGGAATTGAAGAACGAGATGACATGGTTTTGTAGAGATAAACCAGAGAGAACACTTGCATATTTGGATAATGGTGTTGCTGAGAGACTGGGGAAGAAATTTTTCATGACGCATGAAGGGACTATAGTGTCTCAAGAGGATTATCAGTACCTAAAATAAATTATTGTTGCAGAGTTGGTTAATGAAGATAAAGAAAATTTTTCTAACTTCAAAAATTATAATGAAGAGTTAGAAATGTTAGAAGACTAGTTGATCAATCCAATGGTTGATAAACATGACTTCTTAATGTTTGATGAAAACATTGGAAAAGAGAATACAACAAATAAAATAACTTAATTATTTTATAATTTAGTGAATAACAACAGAGAGTCAAGAGGACAGCAACAGTTTCAGGAAAAGAAGATGCAAGTGTACCCGCCAAAGGATAGAATAGACATGGAGATTGAAGAATTAAGGTTCCTGATGGTGAAGATGTCTCAAAGAAGGAATGAGGGACGAATGAATATTTTCATCAGTAGAGTAAATAAGCAAAGCAGCAAGAGAAGATAAATGACATAAGGAGATGGCAGAAGCAAAGGTAGTAGAGAATGGCAACATAATATTTGGAAACTAGGAGAACTGAAGATGACAAAGACAAACCTACATAATACGATGGATAATCTGCTATAGAATAAAGTTTAGGATCCAGGCATACCGAATATACAAGGTTATTACCAGGAGGTCATATTTATTTCTTCTTGGGGATTCTGATGCAGGAGCATCCTTCTCTCCATTTCAAATTCCAAGCTCAAAGTTGGATCAAGCCTAGAAAGGGTATTCAAAATCTGAACTGATGGTATTCAAACCATCACATTGTAAATAAACCATGTTTATTTGATTCTGGATGATGGTGAGTCAGTTAAGTGAGTCACTAGGTGGATGATGATTCAATTGATGAATCATGTACCGAATCCCTCAATTAGGGAAGCGAGTCATAGGATAAGATTTAAGGTTTATTGTAATTAGGATTTGCTAGCTGTAATGTCCCCAACCCTCCGATCGATGAAGAGGATTCTACCGTGATACTATATAGCTAGGAAACTAGTCCCATGAACATAAAATGAAATGCATTGAAGTAATAACATGCACAAATGCATAAATTTTTAACACATAGCGGAAGCAAATCCATTCCATTCATTCACATGTTCATTGTAATTCATTATCAAATGTAAATGCAGATATTTAAACACAAGAATACTTATCTTATGAAGAATATCGTCCTGCAACCAACTATGTCGCTACAACATTCCACCCAACCATAGGCCAGTGTGCTCCTTAATATCTCAACAGTACTGCCACCCCTGAGCTAGGAATGATTCCCACAAGGAATAAGGAAACTATGCAGGATCACACATAGCCAAGGATACCAAAAAATTCAGCCAAGACAACACAATTGGGTTTATCAGGATACAATTAGGGTGAATAGGCTATTTGCTAAGCTAGTGATCTCCTCAATAAAGCTATGCAAACCTGTACCAAATCTAGTTTGGCTTTAAAACATCTATCCACCCAACTCAAGGAAGAATCCCCTTCTCTGTTGCACAGTCCCTCATGCTATGTCTTCCCTTCTAGTGATATTCAGGGTGTGCAAAGAAGAAAACCAACCCCCTAGATATTTTTGTGAGGTTTTTTCACACACTAGGTTTATCAATCTATTCAAGCCCCATTTCCACTCCAAATTCAATACAGACCAAACCACAAATGCATACACAACAATATACACAATTTCTGGGTTGAGAGAAATATTTTGGCAACAAAATGAATTGCCAAGGTGGGTGAAAACAACTCCCTAACAAAAATTTGTATCCCTAGGACGTTTTGTCCCTAACGTGCCCAAAAATGAAATCAATATAGAATAATTACAGTGCTGGGAATGGACAAAAATGTCCTGGAAGCTAGAATCATAAATGGTAAGTGGGTAAAACAACCCCAGGAGCCAAAATCGATTTCTAGCTTGGAAAATGGTGGAGAAATGCAACAAAAACGTTGGGAGAAAAACCCAACCATAGATCATAAAAAAAAACAAAATTATCAGCCTAAGGATAATGAAGAAACGACTGCCCACGTGAGGGAAAATATACACAACAAACCAAAAAATGAATTTCACACCAAGAAAAACTTCGAGCCGTTTGAGAGAGCCCCAACGTGGGTGACTAGGGATGAGGAAAATGTCCAGGAGCTTCAAGATCATGAATGAGAACCACAACAGGAAAAATTGTGAAGGTAAAACAACTCCCAAGCTTCACTGCGTGAGGAAAATGAAGAACGTGGGTGTATGGCCAAATGGGCATGCATTTTGGATGTTAACTTGCCCCAAAAGTCAAAAACATTTTTCCCTAAAAATGGGGTTTCCCCAAATTCGAATTTCCTTCCCATACTCTTCCCATCCCCATGCAATAACTACTTCAACCAATTTTTGGCAGAATTAAATGATTGGGTGAATGAGACAAGAAAGGTAGTTGACAGTTTCATGGGTTCTCCCTTTGACATTTGGATTTTCCCCATTGGCCCCAAAGGTTTAATATCCCCCCCTTATCCTTAGGAAATAATGCCCCTATCTCTTTTAACGTTGCATTGACATAGCTGGTTGTGGGTATTTTTAATTAAAATGCATATTTACATGATGCGAAAATTATAATGTGCCAGCTAGCACAAAATACCATCGGCAACAATTTTATTCGCCGAAACATAAAACGTTAAATCGATGGTGGGTATTTTTCCTTTAGCTCCACACCATGATTAATTACAATATATACATCATATATATTTAATGCAAATGAGGTCAAAACTAGGGTGTTACATTAGCAGATTATGTGCATCTAAACCATAATGGTTCATGAATCTTGTTTTGTATATATGTAACCCTACAAGGCATAGTAGAGGGGGGATATGACCGAGAAAATAGGAGTAGTAGAGATAGAGATATAGAGGTCAGTAGGGCCTTTAGGAATCAAGTAAGGCCAATCAAATATGTATCAGGCATAAGGAAACCAAAACATAGGTTCTGAGACAATTATGAATGTACAGTTTCATTATGTCGATTAGGAAATCCTATTTCGGCATAATCTATGTGTGTGTGAATTCATTTATGTCTGAGTGTGTGACTTCATGAATTGAATATTTGGTTAAATCCTGTGTTAATGAATGATAAAGTTTCATGTGAATTCAAGGTTTCTGAAAGTGAGTAAAAAAAAGATCGATTGATCAATTCTCTAATCAATCAAAGGAGTTAGATGAATGATCCTTTGAGGATTTTATAAATGAATTCATGTGTGTATTAACCCTATTATAGGTCAAGGAGCTGAGGTCGATCATTGAAGGATTGAGGAAGATGGAGATTCAAGCTTGTGTGTGGCTTTGATTGATTGAAGAAAATCGATTCTGTATATGTGTAAGTAAAAATATTAACTAGTCGCCTTGAGAAAGATTAGATGTTGGGGAATGATCTTAGAGGAATATCAACGGTCACGATCAAATCTTGCAAGATAAAGGTGTAAGGAAGATAAAGGATCTGCAAATATAAGATGAGATCTACATATAATCTCATATCAACGGCTAGGAAGGAAGCCACATGAAATAAACGGTCGTAAAGAGTTGCGGAATTTCAACTTTCGAAAAAATTGAATCCGTAATTTGCAAATGCATAAACATAGTTTCAGAAACTCTATTACGAAAAGGAGAATGCAGAAACAAAGTTGCAAAAACTCTGTTGTAGAAAGGAGAATGCGGGAACAGAGTTGTAGAAACTTTGATGCGGAAACAGAGTTGCGGAAACTCTGCTGCGTAAAGGAGCTTACCGAAACCTGTCTTGCGGAATTGAACCCATGGAAGCAGAGTTGTGCAATAAAGTTGCAGGAGAAGAAATATTTAGAGAAGAATCCAAATTTAGAGTTTTCTAAATGTAGAGAAAGCTAGATCCTGGGGAAGCGAATGGGATAATGTGTGTTTGGAGTTCCCATCTGCATCAAAATATTTAATCATTATTTGATTAAATTCCTACCCACTAGTTAATTAGTTGGAATCCAATTGCACCTTAAATTTAATACATGCCATCTATACTCTAGGAATGCTTTATTTCTTATTCTGGGTTGATGTTGACCACTTTATTGACTCTTAGAATTAGTAACTGTTCTTTCCTGTAGATTCTATCTTATTCTACTTTTATCCATATTTTATGTGGATGAGGTAAAGCTAATTAACTAGGAAACTGATATATTTTGTTGCAACCCATCCTCCATGAATTTCTCTTGATATCATATGATTAACATGTTTTTCCATCACTCTTGACAACTCACTCATGATTTTTCTAATTCATGAGGTACTTGACTAATTTGGGAAGTTCTTTAGCTACCTATGGGGGTTTATAATATTTGGTAAGTCTAATTTATGAACTAGAAATGAGTTGTATTCCATCAACTAAAACATCCTTTATAGGGATGTATTACCATTGTAATAATATCAACTATCATTTATTGATCATTCACTAATGTGTTTTCATTAATTCCTCTTCTTCTCTCCTTATGGTAATTCTCTGCAATTCCCAGTGAGGTTAATTGTGTGCTTAGTTTCTTAGCTTGTTTATGGAATTCATGTTTCCATCAAGGCTTTATAATTATGACATTTTAAACCCTAATCTATTGCAGGTCAAACTCATATATGTTTATTGACTCCATTTCCCTGTTGAAATATTGTAACTTCGAAGAATATTCTATATGGATGTTTTTGTGGTCCCCGATGGTACTACCGGGAGAACCACTTGTATTAATTTGTACCCCAATGCTTCTAATCGAAAAAACTAATAAGAGTCATGAGGTAGTCCCCTCTAATTTTAAAGGTGGGTCATTAGCACCCCAGTGTGGTTACTTGAGCCTACATGTGTAACTCGAGCCTACATGTCGGATGAGTTAATTAAAGTGAACGGATGAATATAAATAGAGGTGTAGCACTCCTCATTTGGAACACACACACTCACTTGTGTAGCGCATTAGTGGAGAGAGAGAAGTAGCTAGAGAAGGAGGAGGATCAGGCTTTGATCTCCTTGTTGGTTTTACCTTTTATCTTTTTGGGGCATCTGTATTAAGGAATCTTTTGCTGGGTTTTTCCCTTTAGGGTTTTCCCAAAATAAATTTGTGTTGTTCTTGTGATACAGTTTCTTTCAGTGATCCTATTTATATGCTTTTGTTATTAAAATGAAATGAAATACTAATGTATTAGCTAAGCATATGAAAAGTTAACATGGTATCAGAGCTAACCTGAATAAGATAGCTTTCACAAGGCAAAATAACCCTCTCTCTCTCCCTAGAAGAAATTAGGGTTTTGGGAAACTTTTTGAGTTTCGGAAAACTGATTGCATGGAAATTTTCTCCCTCCTAGAGTGCATCTTTTGAGCCTAGAATCACATTTCTTGGATGTGTGAGTCTCCGGAAAATTCAAACCCTAGTTTGAGAGTTATACCAAAAAACTGCAGAAGCTGAATCTTGCAAGTTTGATTTGGAAGGTGAATAATTGAAATCTCCAGAATCCAAGCACACCAGTCAACTCACCTCATTCAAGGGCATATCCTGGTAAGGTTAGTTTCTCATTCTGCAAAATTTCAATTTTTGTGATTTTCTGACAAGATGGCCCCAAGCACTAAGCTTGAGGATAGGCTAGAAGTCATAGAGAATTTCTGAGCATGGAAATACAGGATTGGTCTCATTCTCCAAGAGAATGATCTTGATAAGTATGTCAAGGAAGAATTTTCAGAACTTGAAGAAGATGAAGCCAAGGAGAAGGACATAAAGGATATGATTAGAGCACAAAGGATTATTTTTGACTCCATCAAGGATCACTTGATTCCTCAAGTGTCATCTAAGAAGACTCCAAAAGAAATGTATGATTCCCTTTCCAGAATGTATGAGGGAAGAAACATCAACAGGAAGATGAATCTAAGAGCTCAATTGAAGAGCACCAAGATGAGTCATGGAGAATCCATCCAAGACTACTTCACAAGGGTTTCTTAGATCAAAGAGAAACTAGAAGCTGTTGGAGATAAGCTTGATGAAGATGAATTGGTTATGACTGCTCTCAATGGTCTCACTAGACCTTGGGAATCCTTCATCCAGATGATGTGTGCCAGAAAAGAAAGGATGATGTTTGAAGTAGTATGGGAAGACTGCATTCAAGAAGAGACTAGAGTGGCAAACAGAGAAGCCTTACTAAAGGAAGATGATCAATCCCTAGCCACTCACACCAAGAGAAGAAGAAGTCAATCTAACTTCAAGAGAAGAAACTTCAAGGAGTCTCAACCTCACAAAAGAATCCAAAGAAGAAGGGAAAATTATCTAGATAAAGACTACTCTGGCTTTCAATGTTTTCATTGTGATAAGATAGGACACATTGCCTGAAATTGTCCTATAAAGAAGCAAGAATATAAGAAGAGGATCAACAACAACAAAAGATATCATGCTCATCTAGCGGAAGATGAAGATGAAGAAGAAGAAGAAGAAGGACCTCCAAGAAAGCAAGCAAGAGAAGAAGATGCAAGAGAGTATGTACTATTCTCTGCATTCTTTGGGTCTATAACACCTGGAGAAGACACTTGGATTATTGATAGTGGTGCTTCAAAGCACATGACGGGACAAAAGAAAAATCTGTCCAAACTCGAAGAAAGAATCTCTCCTCAAAAAGTATCCCTAGGAGATGACTATCAATATCCGATCAAAGGAGTTGGTGAAGCAAGCTACAAACTTGATTTAGGTAATCCTCTAAAGATGAAAGATCTATTATATGTACTTGGTTTAAAGAAGAACTTACTTTCTATCTTAGCTTTAGATAAGAAAGGATTCATAGTTTCTTTCATAGATGGCCAAGTACTCATGTGGCCCAAAGGAAAGAATATTGAAGATGCAATCATCATTGGTGAAGAAGAAGGAGGCTTGTATAAACTCAAAGGGCACTCAGAAACAACCTTTGTTCATGAGTCCACTGACCCTAGTGAACTATGGAATAGAAGGCTTTCCCACATTAACTACAAGGCTCTACCTCATCTGAACAAAGTAGTGACGGGATTACTAGAGATAAGATCAAGCATGAAGGCATTTGCAAAGGATGTGTGAAGGGAAAGAACATCAAGAATCCATTTCTGAAGAGTGAAACTAAAAAAAAGGTACATTAGAATTGATTCATTCAGATGTATGTGGTCCAATGTCTTCTACATCCTTAAGTGGATTTGAATATTATATCACATTCATTGATGACTTTTCAAGAAAGACTTGGAAATACTTCTTGAAAGCAAAGAGTGAAGTGTTTGAGAAATTCAAGGAGTTCAAATCCTTTATAGAGAATCTTTCAGACAAGAAAATAAAGACACCTCAATCAGATAATGGAGGAGAATATACCTCAAAAGCGTTTGAGGCTTTTTGCAAATATGTCAGAATCAAGAGGGGACTAACTACTCCCTACAATCCTCAATAGAATGGGGTTGTGTAAATAAAGAACAAAACCATCATGGAGGCATTAAAGACAATGATATATGATCAAGATCTTCCAGTGCATCTATGGGTAAAATCAGCAAGAAATGCTATGTATGTGCATAATAGAATATCTCACAGTGCTCTTGGGTTCAAGACTCCAAAAGAGATGTTCACAGGAAAGAATCCTGAGGTAAGTCACCTCAATATATTTGGTTGTCCAGTATATATTCATATACCAAAAGAGAAAAGAACCAAGTTAGACCCTTCTAGGAAGAAGGGGATATTTGTTGGATATTGTAAAGTATCCAAAGCATTCAAAATATATATTCCTATATTCCATCACATGGAAATCAGTTGAGATGTGACATTTGATGAAGAGACAGCCCTCAAGAGATCCAAGAAGTGCCAACATGAAGAAGTGTATGAAGAAGAGATATCTCCCAGAAATAAAGAAACTACATGTCTCCCTGAAGATGAAGGTCCTGAAGAACATGACTTAGCAGAACCACAAGAACCTCCCATGATGGAGATGTTAAGAAAGAGAAAGCATGCTTGGACAAGATAAATTATAGGAGAAGCAGATAGATATGGAGCTCTTGAAGGCTCCACAAGGGAAAGAAAGAAGCCTAAGACTTTTTCCAATTATGTAGCCTTGATGTGTGATCTTGTAGATCAAGAACATACAAGCCATGAAGAAGTTGTACATAAGAAAGAATGGGTAGAAGCAATGACTGAAGAATACCAGTCAATAATGAAGAATGATATATGGGATATAGTTCCCAAACCAGAAGGGAAGAGTATAGTATCCTCCAAATGGATATTCAAAATAAAGCATGCAGCTGACAGAAGTATCGAGAAGTATAAAGAAAGATTTGTGGCCAGAGGATTCTCTCAGAAAGAGGGAATTGATAATGAAGAAACATTTTCCCCAATAGCATGGTATACTTCAATTAGAGCTATCATGGCACTTGCATCTATGATGAAGTGGGACTTACACCAGATGGATGTGAAAACAACTTTTCTGAATGGTGTGATAGAAGAAGAAGTATACATAGAACAACTATAAGGATTTGAAGTTGAAGATAGGCATACTCACGTATGGAAGTTGAACAAGGCCTTGTATGGCCTGAAACAAGCTCCTCGAGCTTGGTATGAAAGGATAAATAGTTTCCTGTCAAGCATGGGCTTCACCAAGAGTAAAGCTGATCCTAACCTTTACCTTAAGGTTGTAAAAGATGAACCTGTCATCCTGCTACTATATGTGGATGACTTATTCTTGACAGGGAATGAGAAATAGATTGCGGAAAGCAAGAAGAAACTAGTAGAAGAATTTGAAATGAAAGACTTTGGGTTAATGCATTATTTCCTAGGTCTAGAAGTATGGCAAAGTTCAGAAGGAATCTTTATCAACCAGGGAAAGTATATGGTAGAGATATTAAAGAGATTCAATATGTTGGAATGCAAAGCCATGGCCACACCCATGGAGTCCAAACTGAAGTTGTTAGTTGATGACCCATCAGAATTAATGGATGTGACTCACTACAGACAGATCATTGGGTCATTGATATATTTAAGAAATACCAAACCAGACATTTGTTTTGCTGTGAACACCTTGAGTCAATTTCTTGTTCAACCAAGATGGGTTCACTTAGTAGCTGCAAAACATGTGATGAGATATTTGAAAGGGACTATAGACTTTGTTCTATACTATGATGGTAGCCATGAGTATAGATTGTATGGCTACATAGATGCAGATTGGGATGGAAGTATGTCAGATACAAAAATCACTTCAAGTGGATGTTATAGTATGGGATCTGCTATGATTTCATGGTTTTGCAGAAAGCAGTCTAGTGTTTCTCTAAGCACAGCTGAAGCAGAATATATAGCAGCTTGCTCTGCTAGTTGTGAAGCCATATGGCTTCTAAAGCTGATGTCAAGATTATTCAACCTAGAGTTGGACACTACTATGATTCTATGTGATAATCAAAGTTGTATAAAGATGACAGAGAACCCAGTATTCCACGATAGATCGAAGCACATAGAAATCATGTATTTCTATATTCAAGATATGATGCAGAAGGGAGCCATAAAGCTCCCATATGTGAGTACTGATGAACATGTTGCTGATGTGATGACGAAGCCTCTGTCTTAAGTAAAATTCAAAAACTTTCAGGACAAGATTGGTGTTGTTCGGAAATACCTTCCACGAAAGGGGGAGTAGTGATGTTGCAGTGGGATTGTATCATCCCTGGGCACTTTCCCTAAAGTGATCTGGTGACCTCGGTCCTCAAGAATGAAGTGGGATTGTATCATCCATGGGAACTTTCCCTAAAGTGATCTGGTGACCTCGGTCCTCAATAAGGAAGAGGAATTGTATCATCCTGGAACATTTGTCCAGAATAGATTTGGTGACATCAGTCCTCGAGAATGTAGTAGGATTGCATCATCCTTGAACTTCAGTTCAAAAAGGTATCTAGAGGATTAGGTCCCTGAGAATGTGGAAAGATTGCATCATCCTTGAACTTCAGTTCATAAAGGTATCCGGAGGCTTCAGTCTCTGAGAATGTGGTAGGATTGCATCATCCTTGAACTTCAGTTCAGAAAGGTATCTGGAGGCTTCGGTCCCCAAGAATGTGGTAGTATTGCATCATCCTTGAACTTTGGTTCAGAAAGGTATCCAGAGGCTTTGGTCCTCGAGAATGTGGTAGGATTGCATCATCCTTGGACCTAGTCTAAAGTGATAGGGACTGATTATTCCATAATCAATCCGGTGACTTCAGTTGTCGAGAATGCGGTAGGATTGCATCATCCTTGGACCTAGTCCTAAAGTGATAGGGACTGATTATCCCATAATCGATTCGGTGACTTCGATTGTCGATAATGTCATAGGATTGTATCATCCCTGGACTTAGGTCCAAAACTGATCCAAAGACTTTTGTCTTCGTGTTGTGGATTGGAGGTTATTCTTGATGACGATGTTGTTGTTCGAAAGATCAGAGTATGATGATGATGATGTATCAATCGAAAGATCAGAGTATGATGACAATGATGTTGTTGTTCAAAAGATCATAGTATGATGATGATGTTGCTATTCGAAAGATCAGAGTATGACGATGATGTAGCTGATCGAAAGGTCAAAGTGCTAAAGATAATGTTGCTGATCGAAAGGTCAAAGATGTTGCTGATCAAAGTAGTCAAAGTTGTTGCTGATCAAAGCAATCAAGGTGTTTTTATTGCTGAATACTAAAGATTGAAGATGAAGACTACATGATTTTGAAAAGCTTCCAATTATTTATAGATGTGTTACCCTGATGATGTTGATGATGTGCTCTCTCTCTCCTATTATTGTTGTTGCTGATTTTGTTGTAGAATACCCTTCTCGTTAAGGGGGAGTGTTGAAATATTGTAACTTCGAAGAATATTCTATATGTATCTTTTTGTCGTCCCCGATGGTCCTACCGAGAGAACCACTTGTATTACTTTGTACCCCGATGCTTCTAATCGGAAGAACTATTAATATTCATTAGGTAGTTCCCTCTAATTGTAAAGGTGGATCATTAGCTCCCCAGTGTAGTTACTTGAGCCTACATGTGTAACTAGAGCCTATATGATTTAACTCAATCCTACATGTCGGATGAGTTAATTAAAGTGAACGGATGAATATAAATAGAGGTGTAGCGCTCCTCATTTGGAGCACAAACACTCACTTGTGTAGCGCATTAGTGGAGAGAGAGAAGTAGCTGGAGAAGGAGGAGGATTAGGCTTTGATCTCCTTGTTGGTTTTACCTTTTATCTTTTTGGGGCATCTATATTGAGGAAGCTTTTGCTGGGTTTTTCCCAGGATAAATCTATGTTGTTCTTGTGATACTGTTTCTTTCAGTGATCCTATTTATATGCTTTTGTTATGAAAATGAAATGAAATACTGATTTATTAGCTAAGAATATGAAAAATTAACATTCCCAATGGTCTCTTTAAATTCTGTCCTACCAAAGTTTAAAAAACAAACTTGCTATTATCAAAAATCTGACCTTCTAATTGTTATTGTTGAATATCTTGAGTGAGAAAGCTTCAAAATTATTGAGAGATCCCTCTCTGAGTGTATAAGGTCAGAATACAATTTAAAGTGGTTTTGTTTTTACCTTAAGGTTTCCTTGATACATCCCAAGAAAAATCTGAGTGCTAACATATTGGCGTCATTGCCGGGGAACAAGGGTTCAAATATTTCCCTGGGTATGAACGATAGAGTTTCAGATTTGACTGTTGATGGTGAAAAATGGTCATACATAAAGTAGGTTGTGTCTATTTCACCTGGAAACTCCAACTTTGAAGAATCCATATTTTAGAATTTTTATGGCGACTCCACCGTCAGAATGTTTTAGAGTTTTGAAGTGTTGATCTGGTTTCTTCATCAATCAAGATGAGTTCTATATCTTCAAGGTATGCTCATATGAATCATGTTCACATTCCTGGTTTTCCAAATCGAATACCTAATGTATATTGACAAACTTGTGTTCCAAAATTCAAAGATCAAAAGAGTGATGATGCGACCCTTCATTTGGTTATATTTAATATGTATATACATAAGCTTATATTTGAATTGCATGAGAATTATTTAATGAAAATATTCATGGTTAGTTTGGAAGTAAATGCACGGTCATTATGGGAGGTTACCATAACAAATTTTATGTTCCCTTAAATACTTTCATACAGTATTTCATGAGCATTTAAAGGAGCAATATCCTTCCTTGCTGTTGGTTCAATATTGTTGCATGCATGTTAAAGGTTCCGTTGAATACTTAGAGAACATGTATGGTGATGATGAATTTATGTGTGAAGAACTTTTAGATATTTTGTAGGAGAACTGATTTCATAAAAATGAAATACAAGCCAGCTACCATGACATTAAAAAAAAATCCCAGCAGTTGATAATTTCTTCCTTGACTGAAAGTGACATAATCCAACATTCTAATTTGACTAGTTACATTTCTTTTTCTAAATTTGATGATAATCTACAATAGTCTTATCAATATTTGTGTGACCAAGAAGGAAGTGGAGACTATGAATCGAATCCTCTCTCTTATCATTCAACTTCTGAATTTTTGTTACAAGAAGGGGTTTCCCATTTCCAATCAGAAAATACCCTTTTGTAGCCAATATCCTCAAATTATAATACTTATGTGGTTGATTACATAAAGGATTCTAATTCTAGAGGATCTCAATATCATAGTCTTTTAGTCTATTCATTTTCTGAAATTGCATGTAAAGAGGAATCATATTTTGAGTTAATGGTTGAAGAAAGATCTTTGTGTGATTATAAAACTCATATTTCACCTAGATACTTACAAGAAAATATAAAACCCTCTTTCTTTATGGATGATGAGAAAGATGAGCAACACTACAATTAGTTCCAACATATAACAAAACCAGAAATTTGCAACGAGGGAGAGAAACACCAAGAAGAAGATCAAGGTTCTCTTTCCGTTTCAGAATCTTGGTGTCAAGAATAATTTGTCTCACTTGATTCTTTTGAAAAAAGAAATTATAATTATTTTGAAACACATGGAGAAAATCAAATTGCAAATTCTGAAATTTTAAATGAAGTTGTTAATGTCTCATTTAAAAGTGCTCATGAGAATTCCTTTTAAGGTTTTTTTTCTGAAAATAATTTTGACAGTTTGCAAGTGAAGTTACAGTTTGAGCAACCTCTTACTAGAAAGAAAATATCAAAGTATGTTGATGGTTATTATGTTTTATGACCCGGTGGGTGACTATGCGGAAAAACGTTTCAGTTGGGATAGTTGGTTATGTTTTCATCATAAAGATCAAGTTTTTTATCATAGATTTTTATCGTTATATTTTTCAATTTTGATTTTGATTTAGCATGATTAGGAAGCTAAATTATTGGATCAGTTACATGAATTCCATCATTGGAAATCATAGTTTACTTGACTTGGTGGTTGTGCTCAATAAAATAGGGCAGGTAGGAGTGTGTGAATAAGCTTGACATGGTGGGAATTTCTTTCAAAAATAAATTCAGTTTGTCTTTCAGTATGATTTTTAGTTTCAGTTTGAAGTTTGAAGTTCAAAGTTGCAGTTTGCATTTGGTTTCAGTTTTTAGATGAAGGGTTGGTGACAAGTTACACGTTGCAGTTGGTATCAATTTGTGGAATGGGATTTTCTTGCAGTATGGGTTTAATTGATAGTTACAGTTTAAAGCAGGTTGAGGGTTTTAGGAAAGATTGGGAGCAACCCAATGGATCAAGAACCTGGTCTATGGGTACTTTTATGCCTCACAAGGATGATAGCATCCCCAGTTGGAGCCAGCTATTAGCACCATTTCTGGTTAGCAGTTGAAAAGATGTAAGATTCAGAATAAATAAATTATGGTATAGAAAATTTTGGTGATATGACCAAATGTGTTCTTAGAAGGTGCTTAAAGGATGGTTAAATGTGTTAACTCTAATGTCAAAACCTATATTTCCTAGAAAAATCATGGGTTAATCATTGGAAATAGGTTTGAAAATGAAAATGTGCACCTGTGTTATAGACTGAAAGTCTTGGATGGTTTAGATCTTCATGCAGGGATATCAACGATTGATATTTAATCTTCTACCAAGAGATGCAAGATAAAATCAAAATTTTCTAATCAACGAAAAATCTTATAGACCACACATATATACAGTGGATTCCTGTGGGATAAGGTGCATGGATAAATCCATATTGAGGATCAACAAAATGGTTTAAATATCAAGGTTGATTGATGACAGATATTGATGAATGGTAAGATCGACGACGCATAAGCATTTCCCTAGGGTAACATGCATGGTAGATGGTAAAGTGAAAATCAACAGAATTGTTAAATATCATCATTGATTAATGGTCAAGATTGTAGGTGTATAATATTAACGATTGTTAAGTGATCCTACCAAATAAATTGCACACCATTTTACAAAGAAAAGGATCAAGGATTATAATGGGACCTAAGGCTATGAACAAGAGCTAATGGATAAATTTTCTATATTTAGCTAGGCAAACTAATGAATTGGTAGAGCTCCTAAATTTTTCCAAAAGACAAAATAATAGAGGAACCTACAAAAATACCCAAGCATTTATTAAAAAAATGAAAAAGGTTTATTATTAATATAAATTTTTATATATTTATATTAATATTTAAATCCAATGTGATATGGTTTGGTACAAATCTCGAAAAACACCATATTAATTTTGGAAAGGTATAAAGTTTGGATGAGCGTTCAACATTCATTCCACTCATTCAACTAGCTTGATGGGTACATTTTTGAAGTGGTAGCAGAATTCTGCCATGGTTTTACTTTTTTACTACATGTCACTCCTATGTTTATTCCATTGGGAGATATGCCATTTTCTCAAACCACTTTTTATCTCAGCAGAATAAATTATATTGTATAAACTTTTATGTCCGCAAAATTTTCCTAATGTCCCAAACCTTATGTTTTGTATTTTCCCTAGGGACTACACTTACTCCAAATTCAAAACAGGCAATGGTTTTCAAACCAGTGGATAGTTTTCATAAGGAAAATTAATTTTTTTTAGGAATTTCATTTACTTGGAGAATTTGGTTTTCAAATTTCATTTTATGAAATTCATAAACAATTAAGTTCAAAGTCCAAGATAGAGAAAAACGAGACATGATATTCAGAACCAGTGAGTGGATTCTACAAAAAAATGAAAATTTGTTTATGAATTTTCATTATTTTGGGTAAATTGTTTTTGAATTTCATTTTATGAAATCCATACACAATTAGATTCAAGATGCAAAAATAAGGAAACAAGACAAAGCATGGATTTCTGAAATGGTGGATAGTTTTGGAATTTCATTTATGAAATTAATAAACTAAAATGTGGAAAAGTTTAAGAAAAATTTGATGAGTTTTTTCCAAATTTGGAATTAAAGCATGTTTTGTACCAAATTAGGACAGTGAATCATGAATCGTCTCAAAGTATTCAGTTTTCTAGAACAACAAGACAATGATTCAAAAGAAATAGGTTAACTAATACATAACATTTAAACTCAATAGTTAAAGGATAAAGAGAATTTATATGTGGAAGAGTATCAAATATACACTAAAGGAGTGGCTTAATTAGAGGCACCTAACAACATCTTCTATCATTCGAAACCTATCAAAGAAGCGATTCTAGATTTCTAGTTATTTATTATCAAACCGATTCCTAAAATGTAGTAATTAGTTGTGTAGATGCAAACATTTTAGGAGTAGTTTTTATTTTTAGAAAGTAGAGGTTAGGATGACTCATATCTTCTTCAGAAGACTAGGCATCCATATTTATTTATAAAATCATATGTAATAGGAAAAAATAGGGTGGGACTCTCAGCGGGATAGAGTCTCTTTCATTGTAATAGTTTCAATTTCTGAATATGAAAAAGTTGCAGAGAAGAAATGTTGAAAATGCTTCATGGCAGAGATTCTTGTGTCATTATTTTTCTCAGTAAATCGCTCCTTATGGGATTCTATTTCCAGTTTTCACCCCATTCTATATCTTCTTTCATGTTTGACCATTAGTGTTAAGGAATAGAATTCATCTTTGATGCTCCAAGTTCATTTCTTCAAACATTTTTAAAAACATTTTCTGTTAAAGTTATTACAGAATCCACCCTAGTTAGGTTCTATGTTATGTTGGGCCCAGAAATGACCCCTTTTTGACCACCCTTATCTACCTATTTTTGCCTCATGCTACTCTATTATGCATACTAAACAGATGTTTTTCCTTCACTTGGTCCCTTAAGTCATACAGGTATGGTTAATCATTGTCTTATTTTATTAATGCTTAGGATTGTTGTAATCAAGGCTTTACATCTTAAATTATCCTAAGATATGGTGGTTTTATAAAGATAATTTGAGATGTAAAGGATAGAGGTGTAGCGGGCCGAACATACCAAAGGAGGGATGGACATTCATTGCTCAGTTGATCACCATCCATTCCATCGTTGCCCAAAGAATGCGGTCGAAGGGTATTATTCCATGTGAGTTGTACAAGGGTATCTGCAACAGGATGCAACATATTCAGAGGAAATAGTGTGCCGCTGCTCAAAATTAGATGGAATCCATGGAGTATCTTATCAATTAATAATGATCATTATTTCTAGCTCGAATAATAGCTTTCCTATATCTTCTGCTCTCATCTTTCCATGACTGTAACAACTCATCGTAATTAGGGAAGCCTGAAGATCATAGATCTTCATGGCTGCTCGATAATAGTAAGAAGATGTTATGATTGTAATTGTATAAATACTGGGAACTATTCCAAGCCAAGGGTTGAAAAATTAACCAAATTATTGTATCATCTGTGACTAAGGTTGTGTGCTCATCTTCCACTTTTAATACAAGGAGTTTGATTCTTTAGATCTTGATGTTTTAACGTGTGTTACTTCCAAAATCTCTATGTGAAGGTTGGGCCCTCCTTCCCATAGGGATTTCTGAGCTAATTAGGTATTTTATTTATTCTGTTGTGTGATTTTGTGATAACTTCCTTTATTTACAGTAAGCTGGAACAATTATCGATTTGTTGTGTGTCATTTGAATGATCAGTAATTGCATCTCTTGTAAAACTGTAGTGGTGTGGTGTGTCAGTCAACTGTATAGGTTAACTTTCTTTTATGCAACTGTATGATAGCTGTAATAGCCCTGTTCATCCCTAGTTCATTCAATTGATGTTTTCTTTAGATCTTTCCAGTTTGTCCCTTTGCATTTATAATTGCAGAATTTAATTCTTGTACTTTGAATTCCTAGAATAGTTGAATCAAGATAGTTGGGATGGATATTTAGATGGTTTGGTAATTAGGGATTTAACTTTCTGCAAAAGTAATCTAGACATTATTTCCTGAATCTTTTAATTATAGATTAAGAATCGTAAGAAGGTACTTGTGATTTCGTTCTTGAGAAGGTAAATTAGATTAAGTAGATTATGGGATGAGTGTGGCTGAACAAGAAAGTAGGATCATTTACTTACAACATTAGTTACTTAGTGTTTTAAGCATATACAATGAATATTATCCTTGAAATAAGAGACTTCCCTAGGTTGACAATTTATATTGAACACTCTGTATGTTGGCTTTAATTAACTTGCATATAGGGTGCCCAACATTTTGGAGCCATTGCCGGGGAAGGATAAGTATTAGGCACTATAGTAGTTGCATATAGTAATTATCTTTATTCATTCTTCTTCAGTTTTTTTAAGTTTTCATGTTTTAGGTTGCATGAATACAAGAAGGGTATAGCATGACCATCTTATAAATCCCATAACCCCACAGAACACTAACATTGCAAGTGGTTGAGGCCGTGGGCGAAATACAGCATTGGGAAGAAGAACATTCATTAACGACCTAGTTGATAGAAACAATTATTTTACTAGGGATCTCTATCAGGAAACACCTATTAGAAGAAGCCCTGTCACCCCTAGAGTTGCAGCACCATTCTCTATAGTGGAGAACACACGAGGAGCTACAACACCCTTGGATACCCCTACGGAGAAAGACAAAGTTAGTAGTACAAGATCGACTGATTGATATTTGATCTATCACATTAATGGGAACGTTGTGACTGAAGAGGAGTGGACATGCTTCCATTATAAATTTAACGACCAGTGGAAGGACGAAGAGGATAAAACAGAGGAAGATATGAGCAACAGACGTGATCCCAAAGAGGAAGAAGCAATGGGAGAAAATCATCATCATGAGGGTAATTCCCTGCCTAAAGGGATAGTTGCTACACTTTAGTTCCCAATTCAACATCCAGGAGGGATATCCCCCATGAAAAATATATCACCATCGGTGTTGCCTCGCTTTTATGGAAAAGCGGCAGAGGATCTAGATGAATTTATTTTCAAATTTGACATCCCTCATTACAGCTATGACTACACCACCAATGCACAAAAGCTGAAACTTTTTCCTGCCACTCTAAAGGACAATGCATTACATTGGTTTATGAGACTGGGAGGCAGAACTATCACTAACTGGGATAGGATGAAACAGGTGTTCCTAGAGAAATATCAGGAGTATTGCAATACCAAGGATAACAGATAAGAACTATTTAAAATGGTACAGAGGGACGATGAAAGTATGGAAGATTTTGTTGAAAGGATTTTATATAATGTGCAGAGAGCTGGACAGACTAATATGGCGTTAGATGTGCTCAAAATAATCCTACTTCGTGGATTATGGATGATTTCCTAGACATGTTAAACCTGTTAGGAAAGGGGGATATATCTAAGGAGTCCTTTGAAAATATCATGGAACTGTGCAAAAAGTACTCCAGGGGATCTTCTAGGAATAACAAGCAGGACAAATGGGACAAATTAGAATGTGATGTCTTCGACAGAACACAAAAGTCATATATTGGAGGAGCCACCCGTGTAGAGATAGGCAATATCCTTGAAAATTTCAAAATAGAAATGATGAGCTCCATCACCTTGGAAATAGATGTCCTGAGGGAAAAGCAGAAACAAGCAGTAGAGGATATCACACTAGGTGTATTATTCCCTAAATGTAGGAAGAACCACCCTCTGAAGGAGTGCCCGCTCGACAAGGTAGAAGTGTGTCAGTTGTGCGAGCTGAACCATGACGCAAAAGAATGCCCTTCACTACCTCAAGTGAAGGCTGTTTTGCAGGAATCAACTCCAGATGTGGAACCGGCTTACTTTATTGCACAAAAAAAGCCTTGGTAGCCTCGAAATCAAGGTATGACTCTAGACTTGCTTCCATTTTTTAATAACATGAATAATTGGAATAATATGCAGCACATGAATACACAATTACCTTCATCTTATTATAACCCTCAATGGTACCCCTCTCAACCTCCAATGCAAAATTTTAACTCCTGGAACCCCTAGACACAGCCACCACAGCCACCAAACCAACAAAATTCTTGGTCTCTTGGATGGAAGAATTTCCATCCAGGGAACCAGTTTCCCCATAAACAACCCTCTCAACATCTTCCACATCAATTTTTTCCTCACCAACCATACTCTCCTCAACAATATCCTCAGCCTTATCAGCAGTCCCAGCTGCAACTCCAGAATAATGCTATCCCCGATATGCTGATACAACCACAGCTTCTTGCTCAACCTAACCCTAACCCAAATAATAAAGCAGTCCATCAATCTGATACTGTCAACATGATCGCTTAGTCCATTAATCCTATACCCTACAATGATATCCACTTACAATCAGGAAAGGTAGTGGTGCCTTTAATCATTGAGGATGTTCCATCCTCTGTGCATGAAGAAGGGATGAATCCACAGTATTTATCCAATACAGTGACCCCCATTATTGAATATGCTGAACATCCTACTAATATTCCAGATGAAACATAGAAAGACACATTTATCGACCCATAACCTACACAGTTGATTAGGGAACTACCATACCCTGAAAGATCAACGTTACCAAAGGTAGTGGAACAACCTCAGTTTAACCTCTTATGAGAGTTAAAAAATATTTATGTTAAAATTCCACTCCTTCAGGCCCTTGAAGACATACCTATCTATGCTAGAACTATTCGGGATCTATGTACAAGGAAACTAGGAAGGAAACCTAGGGATCCTCTCACTGTTCATGCCATAGGGAAATTATATGCATAAAAAATGGGAAAAACCCTCTTGGCCAAATACGATGACCCTAGGAATCCCACTGTCACTGTGTAGATTGGGCACACACAAATACCCAATGTACTGGTAGAATTAGGAGTAGCAATTAATTTTATGACTATTGAAACTGTAAGAAAACTTGGGTTCACTAATCTCAGGCCAACTCCTACCATTTTAGAGATGGCAGATAGATCCACTATTAAACCTGAAGGAATATTGGATGATCTCGTTATCTCAGTTAATTCTTGGGAGTATCCTGCTGACTTCTTGGTTTTACAACCTAAGTCACAGCTAGGAGGACACCCATTGATCCTGGGAAGGCCCTGGTTAGCTACAGTTGATGCTTGCATTAACTGTCAATCTAGTTCTATGACCATATCAGATGGAACTGAGATAAAGAACCTCACTCTCTATCCTCTAGCTCAGCTGAGCTTAGAAGCTGAAACTCCGTTATGGATGGATCCATAGGAAGAAGAGGGAATTCGGCCATTATTAACGATAGGGAAGGCCTTGAATTTTAAAGATGAAACTGAAGATGATGCCATTCATAATTTCATCAGTGAATCCACTTATGTCAATAAGAAAATTTCTCATATCATGAATTCTACTCTAGGTGAAGAGGAACAACAAAATCTCACATAAGAGACATTATTCAGTGACACTCACATAGTTTCAGTGTTTAAAAAATTGAAAAGTGTTCCTATCGAGGTAGAGTCTAGAAAAACCCTGAATATTAATCCCAGCCTTTCCCCAGATGAACA
This sequence comes from Pseudotsuga menziesii, assembly GCA_001517045.1. Lineage (NCBI taxonomy): Eukaryota > Viridiplantae > Streptophyta > Pinopsida > Pinales > Pinaceae > Pseudotsuga > Pseudotsuga menziesii. The sequence goes on from LPNX010932482.1 coordinate 346,906, forward strand.
GGAGCACCTGATCATTATCTTAAAAAAACACAAGGGGGCATTTGCCTGGGAGTACACAGACATGAGCGGCATCCCTTCTAATCTATGCACCCATCACATTTATATCAAAAGTGACTCTTGGTCTATGTGCCATCCTCAAAGATGAATGAACCCCAATCTTAGGGACATAGTGAAGGAAGAAATTCAGAAACTCTTGGAAGTAGGATTTATATATCACATTTCAGACAGTGAGTGGGTGTCTCCACTCGTAATAGTACCCAAGAAGAATGGTAAATGGAGATTCTATGTGGACTATAGAGAGCTGAATAGGGAAATGAAAAAAGATCATTTTCCCCTGCCTTTCATCGATAAAGTACTTGACACCTTATCCAGGAAGAAGTTCTTCTCCTTCTTGGATGGGTTTAGTGGGTACAATCAAATCCAGATTGCTCCTAAATACCAGGATAAAACTACCTTCACCTGTCCCTAGGGAAATTTTGCATACAGAGTGCTTCCCTTTGGTTTATGCAATGCACCAGCCACATTTCAAAGAGTTGTGATTGGCATTCTTTCATAATTAGTTAATGATAGTATGGAAATTTTCATGGATGATTTTACTCCTTATGGCAAATATTTTGAAGAAGCATTGAAAATTTTGGAAAAGATTTTAACTCGTTGCGAACAGACCCAACTATCTTTGAGCACTGAAAAGTGCCATATGATGATGAGTGAAGGAGTGGTGTTGGGGAATTTTATCTCTACTAATGGCATCCAGGTGGACCCCTCTAAAATCAAGGTAATAAAAGATATACCTACTCCTGTAACTCAAAAATAAGTATGAAGTTTCTTAGGGCATGCTAGATATTACAGAATATTTATAGAATTTTTTTCCAAACTTGCCTCTCCTTTGTTTTCATTATTAATGAAGGATGTGCAATTTATTTGGAATGAGGCATGCCAGATAGCGTTTGTTAAACTTAAGGAGGAGCTATCCATAGCTCCCATCCTAAGAGGGCCCAATTGGACCCTTCCTTTTCACATTTCTTCAGATGCCTCTGATACTGCCATTTGAGCAGTTTTAGGATAGGAGGATGGTCAAGCACCTTATCCATTCTATTATATTAGTAAAAACCTAGCCCTTGCTGAACTTAATTATACTGTTACCAAAAAGGATTTTTTTGCCATTGTTTACTCCTATAACAAATCTCAACATTATATCACTGGATATCCTACATTTGTGCACACTCACCACTCGGCCATCAAATATCTAATGAATAAACCTGTTACAAATGCTAGGGTAACTAGATGGCTATTATTATTACAGGAATTTGATATCACCATTATAGATAGACCTGGAAAAGAAAATGTTGTCGCTGATTTCTTATCTCATTTTACTAATAGTGATGATCATTTTCCTGTTGAGGACTCTTTTGTAGATGAACACTTATTTGTAGTTTCAGCTCACTCCCCTTGGTATGCAAATGTCACTAACTACTTCGATACATGGAAGCTTCTGGCACATTTGTCCAAAAGAGAAAAGAGGAATATTATTCAACAAAGTGCTAGGTATTGTTGGATAGACGGTAATCTCTTCTACACAGGCCTTGATCTTGATATCAGAAGATGTGTAAGAGAAGATGAAATATTCCATATTTTGAAGGCCTGCCATGATGAGCCTTGTGGGGGACATTTTGTAGACAGGAGGATAGGACACAAAGCGCTAAGAATGGGCTACTATTGGCTGAACCTTTTTAGGGATGAAAAAACATATGTCTAGTCTTGTGATAGCTGCCAGAGGATGGGCCAACCCAATCGATTGGATCAAATTCCTCTTCAACCACAACTGGTGGTTGAACCATTTGATAGATGGGCCTTATATTTTGTTGGTCCTATCAACCCTGATTCCAGGAAGAAATCCTACATCTTGTTATGTACTGACTACATGAAAAAATGGGTAGAAGCTATGGCTTTGGTGAAAGCCAATAACCAGTCTATGATCGATTTTCTGTATGGTGAAATATTTACCCATTTTGGAGTACCCAAGGAAGTGGTTACCGATGGAGGACCTCAGTTTGTGTCACATCAATTCGAAGCTCTACAACGAAAGTACCATATTCAGCACCAGATAGCTTCACCATACCATCCCCAAGCCAATGGCCAGGTAAAAATCACTATCAAATTTATTTAAGCCAACCTTACCAAAATGGTCAAGCGCCATCATAGAGATTGGGCTGATAGATCTCCAGAAGCATTGTGGGCATATTGTACTACTTGGCACAATACTATAGGTTTCTCTCCTTATGACTTGGTGTATGGGAAAATTGTTTTCTTCTCGATTGAATTTGAAATTAAGACTTTGAAGAAGGTGATTAATGGATTCAATATTTTCCTCACACATGCAAAATATTTCTGGTCCACTGATTCCCCTAGTCTGGATGTTATCTCAGGTCAGAATGCACCTCTTGAGCAGGAGCCAGCTAAAGGCTGCCACCTTTGCCCACATTTTTATCAATCCAAATGGCACTTCTCTATCTGAGTGCCAACACTTCATATGTCGGCGCACCAAAGGACATTTATGGATTGAAGGTTGCCTAAAACACTACAGATGGGCATGATATGAGATTCATTCGTTATCCACCTAGCTTGCCATTTTTACCTTTTTACATGTTGATTGTTGTACACGACTCTTTCCATAGCAACTTGCATACATACATGACTATCTCCACAGCATATCGCGTACTATACATGGGTATTGTCATCGCAACCCGCGTACAGATCTGTACGCGGATTTCCCTTATAGCAACTCGCATGTCATACACGGGTTGCCAGTATCAATACTCACGTACGCATCCATTCGACATTAAAAATAATAAACACGATTAATGGAGATTTGTTAAGCCTTAAACATTAACTATCTTAACTGTCTCAACCTCCTCAACCTTCGAAACTGCTCTATTTTCCTAAGTATAAATAGAGGCCTTGGGGAGGGCATTGATCAATCATACTTGGAGAGCAAATTTATGCTAGTGGTATATCTTTATAAGTCTTTGGAGCAGCAAAAATCAGAATCCTTTGGTTGCAGTGGAGTCCTTGTTTCAAGAGTTGGGTTGTACACTTATCTCATTCACTATTGTTAATAAAGAGAATCCTTATTCCAAATGCATGTTGAATATCTTTCATGTATCATGGTTTGATGAATATTTATGATTAAGCACTCTATATATTGTTTATCTAACTTGTTATATATACATGTATAAGATTGTATTTGGAGGATTTGTTCTTTACAAGTGAAGGAGGTGCATCTCTAAAATATTTGGAGAGGAGTAGAGCGGGAGAATAAAAAGATTGGATCAACCGTCGTTAATTGGGTGAGTCCATTATATCTTCCTATTTCCTTTCTATACTTTAAAAGCTTATTGTATGCAAGTTTTAAGAGTACATTGGTAACCCCAGACACTTGGTTATAACGGTGTTTATTCTTGAAGAATAGAAGTAGCGACTCCGGTTGGGAACCCAGACTGTTGTGGGTTATTTTTGTTTACTGTCACCCAGTCTTTGCCTTGAGTTTGTGTGTGGTATCCTGTCCTCGTTCATGCTTAGGATAGTGTTTAAAGGCCTTGAGAAATTTTCTTTTTATTAGAAAATTTTGTACCTATATGCGGGTTTCTCTTGCATACAGTCGCGTATAGAGGCCTGCATACGCGGGTTGCTCTCTTGGACAGTCGCATACAATACGCGGGTTTCTCTTATACACACTCACATACAAGCCTTAGCATTTGAATTTTTAGGTTAGGGTTTGCTTGTCCCTGTCCCTTTATAAAATTTGTTTGTTGGTTGGTATTCATTATAAACATTACACTACCAGTTTGATTACCTTATTGGCCACACCTTCTACTTTCTTGTAAAGCCCTTGAGTTCCTTTTGTTTGGATTGTCTTCTATTTGCAATTTGAAGTGGATTTGCCTGTTTTGGGTGATAGGTTTAAGTGTTGGTGGTCTGAATCAGTGATCAGGGTTCTAGACACTCTTTTTCCCATTCTATCTTTGGATAGTGATTGGTTTGCCACTTACCTTTGTGTGATCTCAGTGATTTTTTGTCATTTTGCCCGCCCAAGCTAGGACTCCAAGTCTTCCCTTGTTAGTTGATTTTTGGTCTTATTAATCTATTTTACTTCGCTTTGCTTGCTTTATACAGTTGGTTGAATTCAAGCATACTCAACTTTTGTGCATTTAGGCACATAGTAGTCTTTGAGCATTTTAAAAAGTGAAAAGAAAACATTTTGAATCTTTTGCACGTGATTTTGCATAGAGTAGTTTTACTTTCAGTTTTTAATATATAATCTCAAAAAACTACAAAAATATAGTCTTAGTTTTCTCTTTATCATTGCATTTTCATCAATTTATATTTACAAAAGAAAAAAAAAATTGGTTTTAGTAGTGATAATTTGCTTTGAAAACATACACCTTTGCTTTTTACATTTCTTTTCGAGTCAAAAACATCATAGTCCTTCACTCCACTTCCTTCTAAGTAAAGAAATATCTCTTAAAATGAACGCAATAATTAAAATTTACTAGTAATTTTTATTTTTTAGGGCCATTCACCTACTAGCTTAGGCTAGACTTGTCGGCTAGGAAGTGTAAACTTCCCATAAGTTTTAAAATTCAGAGATAGTGGACCATTCGATAGGTAAATCCTTATCTTTATCGATTGTATCTGGGAAACTCCTCTCAAACAGGAGCCAAGCATGATGCCACGTGGAGGCATTGGACTGAGGAGATAACCCTCTGATTCTTTGTCGAAACATAAATAAAGACTTTTACGCATCTGGGGATTCTATCCTAGATATAGTTTCGGGCTCAGCTACCCTGCCCATGCGTACGAGTCAGGCTTGCGACTATCCCCCTAGACTGTTAGTATAGCTAAGGTAGCCTTTAGTCTCTTGATATTTAGGGTTCATACCTAGGTAAACCGGAAGGATATTTTTGGTTCACCTTGGACAGGATTGGAAGGTAACCCTTGTTGAAAGTGTAAGAGGGCGTGGGTGATTCCTTCGCTTGTGCCTAAGAACCTCTTCAAGGATGCCAAGTAACTGTTCTTCAGCTTTCTTCGGGAAAGAATATCTTTTACCCTTGCTGACTGTTGAGACTCTAGGAATTTTCGTAGTGATTGCTCTGTGGTTTGTCTTTGTTTAGCCGACCTTAGGGTTTGAATTGTCATATTTACAATCATGGAGGACCAACCTATTAGAAGGTCATGAAGGTTGCAAAACCTTCCTCCTCTCATCACATTGGAACCTCCACCTCCACCTCAAAGGCGAATATTAGACACGAATGGTTCATTTGCACTGATAGGAGTGAGTGAAGTTCCAGGTGAACTAGCACTTAGAGCTAACCATTTTGATTTTAATACAGTTGAGATAAAAGACTTGCAGGCTAACGAGTTTGCAAGCAATTTTAAAACACCCTTGACTGACTTAAACGATACTATGATCATCCAGATTAGGCCTTTTGATTCACCTATTTTAGGTGTCCCTGTGGACAAGTGTTGGGCTAAGGGCAGACCTGGGTTCTTATGCTTTTCTCTTCGCACCAACAAACAGACCCATAGTGTTGGCCATTTCGGCAACAACCTGTGAACAGGTTGCAGTCTCACCCGAAATAGCTATGGGGTGCTGTAGAATCAGGTTTCTGCAGGAAAAAGAGGGATATTACTGTACCTTTAGCCTTAATAAAGAATAATTATACAATACAGAGCTTCGACATTCACTTAAATAGCTTCCCAGTTTAGATAAAAAGATAGTTACTTGCTTAACCCTTAACCGAGAATTCACAGCAAAGTTAGTAGTTAGCAATATGTCTTACTTATCATTCATCTACTTATCAAATGCATAAAAACATAACAGGAACAAAATAAAAAGAACCACCACAACACAAGATATACGTGGTTCACCCCCAGTGTAGGGGTTACATCCACAGAACTTCGTTTATATTCAACTCTTTACAAACAACACAGTTCTGATCTATGCACTCAATTGCAGATCTTCTCAACAGCCCAAAACTACGCACTCAGCTACAAAACCTTTCTTCCAAAACCCTCTGCGCACTCAGCTAGAGAGGTTGTCCACGCACTCAGCTGGGACTTAACCTTAACCCAAAAATAGATCTTAGCTTCTTCGCATCACATCAGCATCATAACCCAAAAGGTCTACCAGTTTCCCTTTACTCCTTTACATAAGTGCCTATTTATAGAAGTGCACTATTACAATACCATGGGTTTAAACCATGGGCTTAAAAACCATGAGCTTAAACCATGGGTTATTTACAAAAAGAGGGTCTTTGACCCAACCCCGAAACCCCTAAGACTATTTTGGACCACAACTCTGCTTACAAGCTTCGCACCAAAACCGCGGAGTTGCCAAAATTAAGGACCTTCAAGTTCCGAGCCCCAACAGGCCCCTAAGACTCACCAGTGTCTTGTCCTGGGACACTCTGCTGCTTTGCTGGTGGAAGAATCTTGTTGGCAAAGATAGTGAACTAATTTTTGAGGCTGTGCATGATATCTTCAGCTGCTTGCTCCTTCTCCACTATCACCTACAATGTTGCTGAAGATGCTTTGCCGGCCTTTTCCTGCGCGAACGCATCATACTCCTTTAAGACTTTGAGTTGGTTGTCTGTAGCAGTGCTCAACTCTAAGGCCTCGTTAATGAGAGGTTGCACAGAGCTCACTAACAGTGTCTCTTTTCTTCTACAAGACTCAATTTCTTGCTAGATCTCATTGCTATGCTTCACCTTAAGCATCTTCTGCATAGGAGGCAATGTCTTAATTTCTGTCTTTACTGCATCCAGCTCTGTCTGTCGCTGCTTGATAGTTTCTTGCAAATTTTTGACTTCTGGGTTGTCCTGCAAGTTTTCCCAGGCCTCGACACTTTCGTCTAGCAGCTTTGATGCACCACTGAGAAGATCTAATATCTTTGTTGCTGAGGCCTGAATATCTCTGTGACGCTATTCCCTGAAATCTGGTAGACTCTCAGGAATGATGCAAAGTTCAAGTTCCGGAATCTGAGCCTCATGTTCTGCTTTCATCTTCTCTATCTGGCTTCGAGACTGTTGTGCATAGTCTTTCAGCCTGACTATTCTTTTCTTTGGTTCTTCTTTAGCCTGCATGTCGAAGTCGGGGAGACTTCGACACGCCTCATCCAACACTCACACTAGTATACCCCCTTGTTTTATGCTTCCCTCTTCTTCTGTTCAGCTTCTTCCAACTACACTGCGAGGCTCTCACTTTGCTTTGTGATAATCTCTAACTGTATGTGTGAGTAACTGTCTCGTTCTCGGATCTCCTTCATGAGTGCCAATTGACAAAGATGCAGCTCTGACATAGACAACTTGGTGTAATCTATTTCAACTGTCATGCTCATCTGTGATCGAGATGCTGCATCAGTTATTATAAGGTCTGCACTTGGCACTTGTCCTCTATTTTTTTTGTCTAGCCATTGTCTAGTATCTGGCTACGTGCCTACTAGGGCACTGCTTGCTGCAACACCAGTTGCTGATCTTTCTGCTAACGCCTTGAGTTCTTCAATTCGCTGTGCTACACCCAAGAGCGCATCAAGATGTGTAGCTGCAAACTCTGCCCATTTGCTGGACAATACCTTTGTCGATTTTGTTAGAGCTTGATCAAGCTCTTCAATCGTCACAGCGGGCTCTTCAATAATATTCTTTCCCTTCGATGCCTTAGCTTTCTTTCTGGGCTGAGGCTTAGTCACTTCCTCTACTTTGGGATACTTGCGCTTATCTGGGCAATTGGGGTCTGAGATGGTTTTGGATGATTCTTCTTCTTATTCTTCGTCAGCTCTGTCATCTCCACCATGGTCACCTTCACTCTGCTATGACTCATCTTGTTCTTTACTTTCTTCTAGTGGGTCATTATGCTGCATCTGGCTAGGACCTGCGCCCGCATCTGTTACTGGAGGAACTGGTATGTTGGGCCTTGTTCCTGCGTCCTTCATCCATTCAGCCGGCCACTGCTGAACTACTGCAAGGATGTTTTCCTGGTTTACCACGTATGGTAACTTCCACCATGTATGCTTGGTATCTATGCGGGCCTGGATGAAGACATTATGCATGTCAACTTTGAACTCGGCCACTCTAGTGTACTGAGAAAATAGCTCATTACTGAGCCATGGTGTTTTCAGGATCTCATATGAAATATTCATTGCATAGAAGGATAACATGTAGTTCATCATCTATTGTAAGGCTTTATCCTGTGAAACCCAAAGAGATTCATACCTTACTGCGCCAGGCATCTCTGGAGGCACATCAACAAACTATGCCTCGGTAGGTTCTCTCCATCCTACTAGTGCAATAAGCACTAACAACCATGAGTAATGAAAGGGTCTACCTTTCTCCTGTGCATCATGGACATCTTCAAGGAATTCTCTAGCAATGTACTCTGCCCATTTATAACTGTATCATTTGGCACAGTTTGCAGCAATACTGACAATCGGGGCAGGTACTTCATTAGGTCTACACTTTTGAATTAATTTGCATGCTAGGAGCTCTGTGGCGAAGTGAATGTTTTGGTGCTGAATTGTCGAGGTTTGATACCCTTGCTTTCCTTTTGTCAACCTGAAGCGGTCCTTCATGTGCTGCGCTAGCTTCGTATCTTCATGTTTTCCAACAAATTCAATCCCAGGATTAGGCCCTTCCTTCGGTAAGCCTGTAATCCTATGAATCAGCTCTCCATCAATATTAATTTGCTGGTTTCCTATCCATAGGTGCCCATCATGCACCAATGCCAATAGCTACTTGACCACCACGGTAACCTGCATGTTGCGAACAAAGTGGGGGACATTCAACATCTTCAACAAGCCATCTTGATCCAAGTCGGCAGCCCATTGTTTGACTTCAAGCAGCATTGTTCTAGCCTCTAGATAATAGACAGAGTGCAAGTATTTCCCAGGTGCGAACTGTGGAAACTTCCCATGATCATTCTATACTTGAGGCAGTCTATTCTTCCTGTCATTGCTCCGACCAACTTCACACCCTGTGGCAGCGAAGGGTTGCGTAACGTGAACTTGGCTGTTCGCCGAGGTGGCTGAACTCCTGGTTGAATAGGTGGAAGATATGGTGGGTGCTACAATGCAACTTTCTCATCCTCACTGAATTCTTCAAAACCTTCAGGTGGGAGCTCTGCCAAACCAAGAGGATTCATCTTGGGATCCTCTGGTGTCTTTCCTGATGGCTTGTGCCTGTCTTCATTCTGCTTAGAGCGAACTTCTGGCTTAAAATTCTTCCTGGTAGATCGTGTTTGCATTGGTTGATTTGGTGCTGGGGGAGTCTCTTTGCAAGGTGCGAATGCAGGTGGGTTTCTCATAAATTTCTGTAGACCCCTTTGTCTGAATTCTCTCAACAATTCTCGGACTTTGCAATCAACTGACATGGACTCAACTCAAGAAAATTTGTAATGTGAAATTCCCAGGTCTGGGTGACTTCTTATAGAATCCAATGACCAACTCTATCATAATTGTGCATTAAAGACACCAAATTTGACCGAGCGGTGATAGATCTTGTCCAAACGGTGCTAGATTCCTTAAAATCGCATCATTATAGGCAATTAATGCAGTTAACATACCGGTGCCGCCAAATTTGATTTTTTCCAATGGTCACATTTTAAGCTTCGACATACCTTTGTTCTTCGGCACAGCCACTAACTTCAGCTTTGCCACAATAAGGACCTTCAACACAATATAGATCTTCGACACATCTCGAGACAAGCTTCGACACTTCATAATTTCTCCAACAATCTGGCCAAGCTCTCTGAGAACAGCTTCATTATAGTCTAGTACCCAATTTCAACTATTCTTGGTACTTAGACTCTTCTTCCTTATATTGCTTCTGATCAAGAGGGTATAGGCCCGTCCTTGTACTTCTTCAATCTACTTCCATTGACCATGGAGGGAAAACTTTCTCCATTTAATTTAGCTAACTGAACTACGCCACCATTGGTAACTTTCTGAACTATGTATGGTCCTTTCCAATGTGTCTTGAACTTACCTAGGAACTTCATGAATTTACTGTCGTATAAGAGCACAAGATCACCATTCTGAAAATGCTTCTTCTTAATGTGTCTATCATGCCATGCTTTTTCTCTAGCTTTCTGTACTTGCTGCTGGAAACCTGCAATGAATCTGTCTTCTTCTAGTTCTAGTATATTCACCAACCTTTCATTCAACACGGCTGGATCATCCATCTCTATGAAGGCAGATATTCTGAGGCTAGGAACAATGTACTCCATGGTCATAACTACTTCCTGTCCATACACCAGCCTAAAAGGTGTGTGGCCTGTCAACTTCTTGCAAGTGGTTCTATATGCCCATAATACTGCTGGAATTCTAAGATCTCAATCATTTCTATTAACATTGCAAACCTTTGTCAGAGCGTGCTCAAGAATCTTGTTAATGACTTCAACAGTTCCATTTTCTTGAGGATGGTAGGAAGTACTCTTCTGATGATATACTTGAAACTCCTCGGTCAATGCTTCAATAGTCTTATTCAGAAAATGTGATCCTTGATCACTCATAAGAATTCTAGGACACTCAAACCTCGACAAGATATTATCAAATATGAACTTCGCAACTGTAGCATCACTACAGTCCTTGACTGGTTGAGCTTTGGCCCAATGAGTAAGGTAATCAGTTGCTGTAATAATGTATCTTGCTCCATATTTCTTTGCAGGGGGATTGACTGGTCCAACAAAATCAATAGCCCACTTGTCAAATGCTTGTAAAGTTACATGTGGAACCAGAGGCATCTCATCCCTCCTGGATGGTCTGCTTATCCTCTAACAGATATCACAGTTGTGGCAGTACTCTCTGTTACCACCTAAGTTGTACTTAGTGGTTTGTATCAAGAGAGCCTGGTGAACCGGACAGGGTTAACTTGTTCGGACTTCAAAAAGACCTTTGGAAATACTTCTGGGAAGTGCTTGTTGTATCATATCACATGTTCATACCCCATGGGGGATTTGTAATAAATGTTCTAGAATGATAGTGTCTGTAAAAGACTCGGTCTCTTAGACTTCATTTGTCAATCCGATCATCCCAGGGTGTTTTTTCCCTTGGTTATTATTGGTTGTTGAATAAACGA
>LPNX010932482.1:359566-387042 GCA_001517045.1 Pseudotsuga menziesii
TCTGACCCAAAGGCACTCTTAAAGTGATTTTGGGCATTTTTTATTCTAATTCATTCTCTATCATTTAGAAGGTCTGACAGAGGACAAAAGAAGCTGCTGTCCAAAGTGGCTTTTGGAGCGCTCAAATCCCCCCAGGGGGCTCTCTTTTGTCACATAATTTGTAATTATTTTGCATAAACTGTAATATCTTGGTTTCAGCCTGTATAAGGACCAAGAAAGATCTGTTTTATCAGTGCTTTGATATTGTAATCTTTGTAATAAAATCATCCTTTGAATAGGCTCTTTTGAGCCCATTCCCCATCCCCCCTGGGGGGATTCGCGTCGGTGCCTTTTTTGTCTCTTCTGCTTATTTCCTTTTACTAGAATTTATCTGATTGATAGGGTAGTATATTTTATCTTGTTTTTTAATTCCATATTCCATATCTCATTTTCAAAAGTAATCATAATACTTACCCCACGATTTCCCGAGTGACCCGCAAGGGGAAAGAGATTCGTGGTAGGATTAATCAGAAAACCGCTTTTGTGTAGTTGTGTTATTTTCTCGTCTTTTGTTTATCAACATCTTAAAATTAACCCCTCCTTGATTCCCCGATTGAGATCCACTTGGATCGAAAGAGGTTCTTGGAGGCTTTTCTTTTTAAGCAAGAACACTCCTTTATGACTTATTAAAATTTACAAGACTCCAGTGTGTATGCTCTGCACTTGGCTGTGGTTCGTCTGATCAGTCAAGCTGTATCAAAATAATTTGGGTGACTAGCATAATTAGGACTCACCTTCCCCAATTAACAAACCATCAGGTGAAAATCCAACACCTCGATCAAACCTTTACGGTGGCAAAATACCCAAAGGAAGCGGGAACCTACTGAAAAGTGACCTCGGGGCGCCGATCTCTGTCACACCCTAACAGGTGCGTTACGAACACAGCCCCAGAGACTCCATTTCAGCCCACATATTCCTTGCGGGTAGCCGTATAGGCTTTGTTTTGGACATACTCCAAGTACTCTCGGGTATATCTGGAGTCCCCCTTAAGCCTAATTTAAACAACTCATATTCCAATTTTAACTTAAAACATACCAAGATGCAATCGCAAAACATTTATGCCAGACACATGCAAGCACACTGATCTTTTTTGACTCCATTTTTAAGGCACTGGTCTTTTCTGCTTCATATATATATATTGTTTATCAACTTTGTGCTTTCGTGTGTATCTTCGTATCTTGTCATCTTGATTGCTTATAGTTAAAATATTCAAACTCCTAAATAACTGATTCAGTACAACATCATTACACTAAGAAATCATCCTTAGTAACTTAATAGGGTCTACCCCCCTTGGCTTCATTAGGAGTTGAGCCTAAACGGAGGAGTCAAGAACAAGGTGACAGCCTTGACTCGAGACTTGCCCCCAAGGACACACCGAGTGGCTTGAATATTTCTGCCACGTGATCCAGGTGTGTGAAAAGGCGGCAACACTTTTTGGCGCCGTTACCGGGGATAAGTCTTTTTATTCCCGAGTACGACTTAGCTTAACTTTTTTCTAAACAACTAAAAAGATAAAAAAAAAATTGATTGATCTAGTCTTTTAAAAACATAAAAATTAAAACTCGATCCATCTGGTGACTCCACTGTCTAACATCCCTTCAAGAATTTCTACCTAAAGAAACCGCCGACAATTATTCAATCCTCTCCCTGATCCCGAAAGGTTTATTAGGGAAATATTGAATAGGCAGACTTATCGTAGAAACCTTGAAGATTTAGGAGACCAATCCCTCGCAGATATCCATAACATATTTGTAGAGAGTCATGTTCACCAATCTCAAGAAATGATGGAATTATTCAAACCCCTTGACTTTTATCAGATAGCAGGTGCTCCCCATGCCATTCTGAAAGAGGCTATCAAGAAGCTCCCCAGGTTCGAGGGAAATAATGCCACCACTGCCAAGTCTCATCTTCGAAAGTTTGAAAGGCACCTAGTCAGTTATTGCGATAATGTTGCCTCTAACCATGAAGATATCAAAATGAAGCTCTTTGCTTTATCCTTAGAGGATGATGCTGCAGAATGGTATGAAAACCTTGGTGATGATTCATATAAAACCCTTAATGAATTCCTAGCAGGTTTTAAGAAGAGATGGGGGGAAAAGAAAGAACCAAGAGATCTGCTTGCTGCCCTTCATAACATAAAGAAGATGGAGAATGAAACCATTGATGAATCTTATAGTGAAACTTATGATGAAAACTGTGATATACATGATGGGACTCCTAGGTGTTCTCCATATAATGATGACAGCCTGGAAGGTGTACTACCTTGTGACCTTTTCTCTGAAGAAGATGAGTATGAAAATGAGGACAAGTATAGCTTGGAGCATGATACAAGTGATGAAGACTCCCTTATCCCTGACAGAGATGTTGATGAGGAGTCCTGGACATTCATGGAAAATCCAGTCTATGACATGAATAAAGAGGAAAATAATGAACCAGAAACTTTTGATGGTTTTGTCGATGGCATATCTAAAGAAGAGAGCATGGACCATGTGGCCTTCAGAAACTTTGATATGAAAAAGGAGCATGCAGTTTATCCACATGATCAGTCTGAGACATATATTTATATCAGTAGTGAAGACAAAGAGAACTCGATATCAGGACCTGATATCAGTGATGGGGAATCCATCACATCTAGCACAGATGATGGTGATGACTATTGGGATTTTTGTGGATATCTTTTTAAGAATCCTATCTATGCTATATCCAGCGAGGGGAGTGTCTATTTAGAGATTTGTGGAAGTCCAATCTACTATAATTCCATAGAGGGAAGCATGGATCTAGAGCCCTTGGAAAATCCTAGTATGCAAAAGCAGCATTCAAAACTCTTATGTGACCATTCAGAGTCATATCATGCAGAGCCGCACAAGGGTATCAGTAATGAAGACATGGAGAAGCAGTTTTGTGAAAAGACAGATGTGATGCAGTTATTAGAATATCAGTCTCAGCTATCATCTTCACATATAGAGTTTTCTCATGAATTGGAGCTGCTTGGGGATTATACAGTGAATTATCATCCGGTAAGCCTTGATGATCAGTATGATGGTGTAGTCAATCTGCCTCATCATTTCAATTTGTACATCAACCCTATCCAGTCATGGATAGAAGCATCCTGCGCAAGCACTTACCAGTTTGGGAGGAAGTTTGACTACATTATTCATGCCTATGATTTCCCATCCATCCCGCCCCTTCTGGATCATCATGCAGGTTTGCATTTTCTGAATAAAGTATCCTTACTTTGGCTGGTAACCAAAGACAAGGAAATTTTTTTTTATGTCAATAAAATGCTTAGGTGGTTACATTGGATTTCTGATTACACTTAACCCTTTTTATATCATGCTTAGAGTAGGAAAATAAGCTCTTTGAAAGAGAGCATTTACTTTCTGCATTTCTATTTTTAGCTATAATAAAACTTTGCTTCTTTTAGTTAGTTACATTTATGTTGTTTAAATAAATCAACTTAATGGTTCATTTGGCTTTTTTATAAAACTTGTGCTACTGAGGTTTTTCTTGTCAAGTTGAGATGTTTTTACAGGGTATATAAACCAGAGATTCAGGTGTTCTCGCATCCTCTCCTTGCCTTAAAGACCAGATCGAGCACACGTCCCACAGTCGGAGCCAGAATGTTACCACCTAATTTGTACTTAGTGGTTTGTATCAAGAGAGCCTGGTGAACCGGACAGGGTTAACTTGTTCGGACTTCAAAAAGACCTTTGGAAGTGCTTCTTGTATCATATCACATGTTCATACCCCATGGGGGATTTGTAATAAATGTTCTAGCATGATAGTGTTTGTAAAAGACTCGGTCTCTTAGACTTCATTTGTCAATCCGATCAGCCCAGGGTGTTTTTTCCCTTGGTTATTATTGGTTGTTGAATAAACGACTGATAATTTCTGAGTTTTTCACTCCATACCTCCAAAGTTGGGGTGGTCAGCTTGGCATTTGGGCCTAATGAGGTTATTAGAGTCTATGTGTCAATGTGTAAGCATGCTAGACATCATTTTTGAGTCATATGAACATGTCTAAGTCCCCCTAGGTGTTTTTCAATTTTTCAATTTTTTAGTTTTTCAGGTGTTTTTTATTAAATTTTAATTTTTCCAAAACTTAGGCTATTTTTTAATAGTTTAATTGGAAAAATTGAGTTTGTAATAAAAGTGGGCCAAATAATCAGTTTCAGTCATGTAGGTGCTCATTTTAAAGCTAAGAGCACCATGTAAACCCATGGACCCGCTATTTCCTAGCTTTGAGTGATTTTCCATCACTCAGGTCAGAAAGCCCCAAAAATCAATTATTGATTATTTTAATTAATAAATTGATGAATAATGGAGCAAATCCAAAATCAAATAAATCAATGGATTCTCAACCGATTTGACTGAAATCAATCAGATCTGGAGCAGATTGACTGGATCTGACAAATCCTTGACTGAAGGAGGGGATCAAATCAGATCCAGAGTTGATCTATAGTGGTATTTATGGGGAATTTCGCCCCCCCTCTCTCCTCAACACGTTTTTGGCTCAACTGGATGATTTTTGGTGGATTCTTCAGTGTTTGGGCCGATGTGTCAGTGTATGGGTTGATGTGTCAGCCAGATCAGGCCCCCGGTTGACAAGTAGGCTCAGTTCAGCCTCATTTCTGCATTGATGAACTATCCATCAGCTGATATCACTTGATTCCATGAGTAATTGCGCCCCCTGGGCTGGATGGCCTGTAAATTGTATAAATCAAGGCACAACCTCCTCTTCCAAGCTAGTGAGAGCTGGACTGAAGGGCTTGCCATTGCAAACTGTGTACTGATCTTATTTTTTTGAATAAAGAAAAGCTTTGGAGGCTCAATTGTGGAGTATCTTTCATGTGTGGATTGTCATTGTCTTGCTGCAATCGAGGTGAAGCTACTATTTTTCCAGTTTTTTGCACTTAATTATTGTCTGCCTGAATGGTTTCTTAAATCATAAGGATAGATCATTGTAAGTAAGATTACTTACTTTCTATTTGCTGCATATGTTTGAATGAGTTAATACCTGTGTGTTAAATAAGGTTATTTGCATACTGTATCATCCCTTTCTCATATGTATCTTCAGATCTGATAGTTCTGTATGCAGAAATTGTGTTGTAGCTTACAGGTTTTCCGTAGCTAGAAGATCGATGGTTCAGGTTTGGTTCCATTGATTTCTAGCATAGATTGCTAAGATCGTGCCCCTCGGTGCTTCTCTACCAAGGTCCCTCTGCAGATCTGCTTCAACAACAAGCACCTTTCTTCCCCTTTCTCTCCTTTAAAATTGTTAAACTTCCTTCAAACTGGTTACTTTGAGGTCTCTTTTTAAATCTGATCTATCTCATAAAGAAAAGCATACATAGATCTAATTATCAATATCCCTTCAATTTTCTAGATCTTAGTTTCACTGTGCACATAAAGTTCAATTTCAAGAAGATCTAGCAAAATTGCCTTAGTTTCGCAAGTATTTTAGTGAAGAATCAATAGCTTGCTGTTAAGGTAGTTTCATTTGCTGTTCAATAATTTCAATATTCTGCAATATAAGTGCTGTTAATTGGCTGCACAAACAGCAGGCCAAGATCCCAAGGAAATCTTGCTTTCCTTGGTTCCCTTTCGTCGATTTAGCTAGTTTAATTTCGTTAATTTTTTGAGATAAAGTAGGCTGACCCAAAGGCACTCTTAAAGTGCTTTGGGGAATTTGTTATTCTAATTCATTCGCTGTAATTTATCAGGTCTGACAGAGGAGAAAAGAAGCTGCTGTCCAAAGTGTCTTTTGGAGCGCTCAAATCCCCCCAGGGGGCTCTCTTTTGTCACATAATTTGTAATTATTTTGCATAAACTGTAATATCTTGGTTTCAGCCTGTATAAGGACCAAGAAAGCTCTGTTTTATCAGTGCTTTGATATTGTAATCTTTGTAATAAAATCATCCTTTGAATAGGCTCTTTTGAGCCCATTCCCCATCCCCCCTGGGGGGATTCGCGTCGGTGCCTTTTTTGTCTCTTCTGCTTATTTCATTTTACTAGAATTTATCTGATTGATAGGGTAGTATATTTGATCTTGTTTTTTAATTCCATATTCCATATCTCATTTTCAAAAGTAATCATAATACTTACCCCACGATTTCCCGAGTGACCCGCAAGGGGAAAGAGATTCGTGGTAGGATTAATCAGAAAACCGCTTTTGTGTAGTTTTGTTATTTTCTCATCTTTTGTTTATCAACATCTTAAAATTAACCCCTCCTTGATTCCCCGATTGAGATCCACTTGGATCGAAAGAGGTTCTTGGAGGATTTTCTTTTTAAGCAAGAACACTCCTTTAAAACTTATTAAAATTTACAAGACTCCAGTGCGTATGCTCTGCACTTGGCTGCGGTTCGTCCGATCAGTCAAGCTGTATCAAAATCATTTGGGTGACTAGCATAATTAGGACTCACCTTCCCCAATTAACAAACCATCAGGTGAAAATCCAACACCTCGATCAAACCTTTACGGTGGCAAAATACCCAAAGGAAGCAGGAACCTAATGAAAAGTGACCTCAGGGCGCCGATCTCTGTCACACCCTAACAGGTGAGTTACGAACACAGCCCCAGAGACTCCATTTCAGCCCACATATTCCTTGCGGGTAGCCGTATAGGCTTAATTTTGGACATACTCCAAGTACTCTCGGGTATATCTGGAGTCCCCCTTAAGCCTAATTTAAACAACTCATACTCCAATTTTAACTTAAAACATACCAAGATGCAATCGCAAAACATTTATTCCAGACACATGCAAGCACACTGATCTTTTTTGACTCCATTTTTAAGGCACTGGTCTTTTCTGCTTCATATATATATATTGTGTATCAACTTTGTGCTTTCGTGTGTATCTTCGTATCTTGTCATCTTGATTGCTTATAGTTAAAATATTCAAACTCCTAAATAACTAATTCAGTACAACATCATTACACTAAGAAATCATCCTTAGTAACTTAATAGGGTCTACCCCCCTTGGCTTCGTTAGGAGTTGAGCCTAAACGGAGGAGTCAAGAACAAGGTGACAGCCTTGACTCGAGACTTGCCCCCAAGGACACACCGAGTGGCTTGAAGATTTCTGCCACGTGATCCAGGTGTGTGAAAAGGTGGCAACACTCTCTTGCATCCTTATGAATCGTAGGCCACCACAATACAGCTGTCAAAATCTTCTGTGTTGTAGCTTTTCCTGCATAATGACCTCCTCCTGCTCCAGTATGTGCCTCAGCTAAAATCAATGGATTTTCATGCTCCAGGACACACCTGCGCAGTATTTCATTTGGTCCCATCTTATATGGTTGTACTACTATAAAGGTAAAGCCAGCTGCTCTAACCACCAGCTGCTTCTTCTGCTGTGTTGTCATATCAGAAGGTGCAAAGCCTGTAGACAAGTACTGAACAATATCCTGAAAATAGTCATCAGCCATCTGGATGGAAAACAACTGGGCATCAGGAAGACCTTCATCCAAACTAGTGGGGTATTCTCCTAACTCGAGCCTCAACAAGTGGTTAGGCCCCAGGTTAAGTCTTCCTAGCTTAACTATGATCTCAAAGTCATACTCCTGAAACAAAATCAGCCATCTGCATATCCTTCCACCCAACACAGGCTTGTTAACCAAATACTTCAAAGTAGAATGGTCAGTGAACATTTTAAAATGAGATCCTAACAAATAATGTCGAAATTTCTGCAAGGCATAAACCATAGCTAGACCTTCTCGTTCTGTCATAGTATAATTCTTTTCTGTTGTGGATAATTTTCTACTTGCGAAAGCAATAGGGTGATCAATATTGCCTTCACCTGACTGAGCCAATACTATACCTAAAGCAATGGAAGATGCATCGACATGAACATGAAACTCATTACTCTAGTCAGGGAATACTAAGATAGGGGTAGTTCCCATCTTTTCTTTCAAAATATCCAATCTTTCCTGGCATTTAGGTGTCCACTCAAACTTAGTATCTTTCTTCAATTTCTTTTCCATAGGGGCTGTAATCTGAGCATATCCTTTAATGAATTTCCTGTAATATCCAATATGACCAAGCGTAGTGCAAAGTTGCTTAATAGACTTCGGAGGTGGCAAGTTCACAATAATGGCTATCTTTGCAGGATCCACCATCAATCCTTGCTTGCATACAATGTGACCTAGTGTTATAGCGGATTTCACCACACTAGGTGAATCACACATTGTATGGCCTTCCCCTGTCCCGCTGCAGACTCATTAGCCCCTATGGACCATTTTTTGTCTTTTGATGTATCATTGACCATCCCTAAAAACATTAGAAAAATTATATATGCGGCATTTTCCCTGATAACCGCGTACATACGTGGATATTCCCTCTATAGTTGCGTACATCGGGATGTGTACATAATCCAAAATTGTTGGAGTGTTCCTTGACTTGAATCCGACTCATATGACTCTTGGCCTTCCATATGCCTTGAGATCGCACAGATTCGACCTTTTAGTATCCATTTGAAAAGCTATATAAGGAACCCATTGAGACATTGAAAGCATAAGAGAGAATTGAGAGTATCGAAACTATAGTCCATTGTTGCCAGAACTATACTTGAGTCTGCATCCCTTTGTCCCTTTGGAGCACTGTTGTGTTCTTCCCAAGCTTACCCTTTGTTAGTGAGCTTGCTATCAGAGTGATGGAGGATTGAGGTGGTGGAGGCCCAAGTGGGGGATTTAGTTTCTCCCCTTCGCAGACGTGCCGTCAGAGGTTGTCACTTGTAATCTGTGATTCATATTAATAGAAATATCTTTTCCTGTCCAGTAATGTGTATTTGAATGAATGTTGTATCCATTTGAATATGTCAAATGCTTATACATTATTGATTATATATGCTAGAATAGATCTAACACCATGAAAGATAGTATGCTTGTATTGTTTACTTGTTGTTGAGGATGTGCTATAACAATTCAAGCTGAAGATTGGAAAGCTCAATGGGGATCTACTTCAACCGTCTAGAATAAGGTACGAGGTTCGATCCTTTAGTGTTAGATGTTTTTAATTCTATTGCATATTGGGAAAGATTGATTTCTGGAGTCCAGCTGTCTGTTGTGGTACCCCAAGCCATAGGAATTTCTCTCCGTAACAGAATTGGCAACTTCACTAGGGATGTTCCTTGTTTTTCTTTGGGGTTGGGGGCACAATGGGCTTGATATTATTGATTTGCTCTCTCTTTCTCTCTATTTCTGTGTCACATGTTATAGCCTGTTTGTCCATTGACACTCCCCTTTATTGGTTTACCCTTGTCCTGCTTTTTACCACTGCCTTCTCTGTATACACGGGTTTGTGGACTACAGTCACGTACATACACGGATTTGTGGCCATAAGTTGCGTACATATGCATATGTTCCTTATACAGTCGCATACATCCTCCCTTTTGGTGAGTCTGATGTTGTGGGAAGTTGCTGGGTGGGTTGTGAGTGTGGTTGGGTCTTCCTTGGGTCTGAAGTTGTCTGTTGGATGCTTCTTTTGTGACCAGAAATCGTTCGTACTGATCTTAGGTATAACGTCTATACTGGCATATAGGTTAAGTTCACCATCGCCTGCATTTTGCATGACCTTTGACCATGTCACTATATCCTTAGGTACGAACCCACTCTATTATGTCATGAAACCTTCTTGCTGCTATAGAAGTGGCATGATATGAGTGGTAGAGCCTCACCTTACATGGGTACCCTAGTTAGCATCTTATTTGCATTTTGGTGCCCATGCTGATGTTTCCCCCTTTTAGGGTGTGGGAGTCCGTTGTATAGTATTGCCATGACATTTAGCAAGAGCCTCATACTCCTCTTGATCTTATGCTGGCCTGTGTTCCCCCGGACTCCCCTTGTATCAAGTTGTGGATGCATTATCATGAGCTTTTCCTGTCTTATTGAGCTTTATGCCGGATCCCCTGACATTGCGTTTCAGCCATATAGCCCGAGCTTGTCTCATGTCTAGCCATGCAGAGCCTTTATTTATATCTTTCACAGCTTGATTCCCCTTTTTACCGGGAGGGGATTTTCCCCCGAGTGTCGATATCCTACACATGTATCCTTGCATTGAGCATAGGTATGTTCCACTGCTTGGAACTAGTTTGTTTTCCTTTATAACACTCGTCTCCTCCTAGTTTGTAACTATAAAGCTAGTTTATTCTTTTTTCAAGCTTTTCAAATAACTGAAAAAGACCAAAAAAAATAAAAAAACCAAAAAGCCGGACAAGGAAAGATATTATCTTTGGTAGCTATCGAGTCATGTCGCCTTCGAACAGAGCACTGTATATCACATCCATTGGTTGGGTTATAGTTTGACTTTAGGAGCTGTACTCGTTATTTGAGTTTTATCTCCACTGATTGGTTAAGCTTCCAGTCCCTATGGAGCCTCTATTGATGCCTCCTACGTCATAGAGATGTCCCAGTTTGTATATCGAGTCTATGCTTCCTTCATTCAGTCACCATATGCCGTTATGCTCTTGTTCGAAGGAAGTTGAAACCTGAGTCAGTCATTCCTCAGTTATCTTGACTTTGCATGTCGGCCATTCCCGGTACAGTTACTGGTTCATGCACCTTATGATCGATTTCTTCCATATTATACAGCCTTGCTGAGTACCTTGTGTTGGATGATGGGGGATGCCCTAATTCCCTCCTTCCAGTGGATTTCATCCCATCGACTTCAGATCATTTATTCTGGGATTGGATTCTAGAGTCATTTTGAGTGCCTTGAGACTTGCAATCATCAGTGGCAGGTTCTCTCGCCATCGATAGTTTTGGGAATACATCAATGTCCCCTGATCGATGGATTCTCTCAAGTGTTCAACCTCAACACTTTTATTCACACTTGTTAGTTTGCACTCTAGTACCTTGATTCCCATTTTCATTATTGGTGGGTGATCTCGCGTCTGTTAACGGTATACATCAATGACCGGTAATCAGATGATGGACTACTATGTTCGACCTCGACACCTCTATTCACATAGTAGGACATGTACTCATAGCGGTTTGTGTAGAAGACCTTCCAAATTGGTGGCATCCACTATATGCTACCTCCTTGATCATGCTAGTGTTCATGAGATTTCAGCTCTCGTGACTTGTTCCAGTGTATGTCAGATATTTCCAGCCACTATGGAGATCTTGATTTGTTATATATCTTCAGCCTTTGTGGAGATCATGGTCTTTTGTATATCTTCATCATGGAGATTCTGATCTATGTATATTGTACGTGGAAATGACCACATATGTTCTATCATGTTTCATGCCTATTCATGGCCATTGTACTCTTATGTATCCGGGACTGCTAGATGTATTTGCAGTTATATGGAGAGTTGTATTATGGTATTATGCTGATTGGGTGGCTGGTCTTCCATTTGGGTACCTTCATCACTTCACTTCTGGGATGGAATTGTAATGTATTTCGGCCATCGTATAACCCCTCTGATCTCATACATTAGGGGGCATCTATTATAGCGGATTTCAGCACACTAGGTGAATCACACATTGTATGGCCTTCCCCTGTCCCGCTGCAGACTCATTAGCCCCTATGGACCATTTTTTGTCTTTTGATGTATCATTGAACATCCCTAAAAATGTTAGAAAAATGATATACATGGCATTTTCCTTGATAACCGCGTACATACGCGGATATTCCCTCTATAGTCGCGTACATCGGGATGTGTACATAATCCAAAACTGTTGGAGCGTTCCTTGACTTGAATCCGACTCATATGACTCCTGGCATTCCATATGCCTTGAGATCGCACGGATTTGACCTTTCAGTATCCATTTGAAAAGCTATATAAGGAACCCATTGAGACATTGAAAGCATAAGAGAGAATTGAGAGTATCGAAACTATAGTCCATTGTTGCCAGAACTATACTTGAGTCTGCATCCCTTTGTCCCTTTGGAGCACTGTTGTGTTCTTCCCAAGCTTACCCTTTGTTAGTGAGCTTGCTATCGGAGTGATGGAGGATTGAGGTGGTGGAGGCCCAAGTGGGGGATTCAGTTTCTCCGGTTCGCAAACGTGCCGTCATAGGTTGTCACTTGTAATCTCTGATTCATATTAATAGAAATATATTTTCCTGTCCAGTAATGTGTATTTGAATGAATGTTGTATCCATTGGAATATGTCAAATGATTATACATTATTGATTATATATGCTAGAATAGATATAACACCATGAAAGATAGTATGCTTGTATTGTTTACTTGTTGTTGAGGACGTGCTATAAGAATTCAAGCTGAAGATTGGAAAGCTCAACGGGGATCTACTTCAACCGTCCGGAATAAGGTACGAGGTTCGATCCTTTAGTGTTAGATGCTTTTAATTCTATTGCATATTGGGAAAGATTGATTTCTGGAGTCCAGCTGTCTGTTGTGGTACCCCAAGCCATAGGAATTTCTCTCCGTAACACCTAGCAGAATTCCAAAAGGTGCACAAAAGATACACTTCTTCAGGTTCAATGAAATCTGATGCTGTCTACACTTGTCCAGCATAAGTCTTAAACTGTCTATATGATCTTTCAATAAACCAAAGATAGTCCAATCATCAAAGTAAACTTCCAAGAACTTATGAATAAATTCCTTAAATGTAGATATGACTACTCTAGAAAATATAGCAGGTGCATTCCTCAATCCAAAGGGCATAATAGTATACTGAAAAGATCCCATTTCTGTAGTGAAGGTTTTTTATGTCGATCCTCTGGAGCAATTCTGATCTGATGGTAACCTGAAAATCCATCAGTGAAAGAATACACTTCTTGACCTCTGACATTGTATAAAACTTCATCTGTAAAGGGAGTAGGAAAATGATCATGTAAACATGCATCATTCAGCTTCCTCAGATCAACACAGATTCTGATTTCTCCTTTGGTCTTCTTTTCTTGTACCACCATAGGGTTGACCCATTCAGACTCTTCGACAGGCTCAATGATTCTTGTAGTAAGCATCTTATCTAGATCCATCCTAACTTTTTCTTTATACTTAGGGTTCAACCTATAAGGGCGCTGCTTCACAGGCTTCGCATCATCTTTCAAAGGGATTTTTATTACTCCTATATCACCAAGGATACCTTTCATTTCTGAGAACTTCATCAGAAATAAGTCCTGATACTCATGGATAAGTTCAGTCACTTTGCTTACCATTTGTTCGTCCCAATAATCTCCAATGGTAGCGTACTTAGGCATTTCTTCTGATCCAATGTTTACTTTTCTTGTCTTTAAGGGCTGAGTTACTTCAGGTGACTCGACTGCTGGTCCATGTACTTTGCAATGTCCTTCTGACTCAGGAATATTAATGTTGTGAGGGTCATCATCTTCATCAATGGTGAGGTTATAGCATTCTACTGCATTAGCTTCTTGTTCCTTCACATCAAGTTGTTACTTGGCTATTTCTTTATCATCAAACGCCATAGTATGGATCAACCTAATAGCTGCGTCCAAAGCAGGGAAAACCTCAGTAATAGAAAATGTGAGCACAAAACTATCAACAAGGCTAACCCAACTTATATTACCATGGTGAAGCTCCACCTCCACATACCAATTCTTTGCTACAGGTTCCAGAGTGTGTACAAAACTATGTACCCATTCTTCACAAGGTACATGCTTCCATGCATCATAACACTGCTCCAAATGTTCCTGAGGGCTAGTCTTACCATTAAATCTGCTTCGTACCTCCTCAGGTTGATCCATGAATCTTAGGCGAAGAAACTTTTGACAAGCTCTCCAACTATGAATATACTTTTTATGACCATTCCACCATCTAGCAGCTGTGGCTTTGAATACTAAATCTAGAGTCTCCATTTTATGTGAATCTGGTACTTGCTCTTCGAATTGCACAATAAAATCTTCTGGGTCTGTCAAGCCATCAAAAGTAGGTAAGATTATTGTCTGTGAACCAACCCATCTGATAGACTTGGTAATTCTTGCACATCGATGTCCATGTAGCTCATAAATTCGATTATGCCAATTTTCTAGGCCTTCATTTGAATCAGTCATGCAAGAATTGTCACACTTCCAATCCATTATACCTTCAGCAGTAGGGTTAACATAGTCTTCTTCTTTAGCTGTGATGTTGTAAATATGATCTAAAACATCCTGATCTTCATCTCTGACTAGCTCTATATACCTTTCTCCTTGAGAAGGGTCCAACGGTACTATGACTCTCAAGCCTTTTCCTTCAAAAGTCATCTGTCTATTCTTAAGGTTGATTATTGCATCATTGTCTAGTGCCCATTCAATTCCTAGCAATGTTGGATAAGGGTTGCTATCATCAATTATTTCAATGACTTCAAAATCTGCTAAGGTACTGACTCCGTCAATATCCACTGGTACA
This sequence comes from Pseudotsuga menziesii, assembly GCA_001517045.1. Lineage (NCBI taxonomy): Eukaryota > Viridiplantae > Streptophyta > Pinopsida > Pinales > Pinaceae > Pseudotsuga > Pseudotsuga menziesii. Next base: position 373,925 of record LPNX010932482.1, read on the forward strand.
CTAGGGAATCTTCCCAAGGGAACAATCTTCTGTTGATTGGCTAATCTCAGCTGTATAGGGGACCATTCAAGTGTAGGTTTTCCCATTTGTTCCCGTGTCTTCTTAGTTAGGGCATTCACTTCTGATCCCAGGTCTAAAATGATATCAGTCATGTCATAATCTCCTATCTGAGCATGCAATCTCATTTCTCTTCCAGTTCTTCTAACTCTATTAATAGTTTTTCCTTTATCAAAGCTTTGCTGAGGTTCGCAAGACACAATAACTTTCTGTAACTCATTCAAAGCATTCTGATTTCTTAATAGCTTCATACAACTCTGTAAAAATGATGTTAGTGTACTTACTTGATCCGGCAAAGCTTCTTGAAACTGTAACTGCTAGTGATGCTGTTGCATAGTTGCGACTGATGTTCTCGGGTCAGCAAAGTTTTTTTTAGCTTCCATAAATGTTCCTTTTTCTCATCCAACATCAAAGGCTGGAGTTTTATTTGGGGTCTTAGCCTTGTCAAGATATTTCCCCTTATTCTGTACCTGTGTCGTAGTTCCACTCCTTGTAACAATGTTAATGGCTGGGACAGTTCTTTTCTCTATAGTAATCATCTGAAGATTCTCAGTAGGAGTGCCATTTATTTCTTGTATATTGGCTATCAACTGTGGGCATTGCTCAATCACATGATTGACTGCTCTGCAATATTGACATGTCGTAGTTGGCCTCTGACAGTCTCTAGCTACATGTCCTACCTGATTACAATTATAGAAAATAACCTGGCCTCAACCTCTTCCAGGCATACCACCACGACCATGACCTCTGAAATTACCTTGACCTGGTGTACTACCACGGTAACCATATCCATCATTGCCTTGTGCATCGGTTTGTACCCTATAGGCATCATAGGTTCACTCTCTCATGAGGTCAAAGCTGCGACATTCGTCTTCGTTGTGTCCAACTGACTTACAGAAATTGCAGTAGGGATTCTTAGGTACTTTAACATATCTCTGCAGTAGGTAGCAATCTTCAGGTCGATGCTAGCCAGTTGTTCTACAGAGCTCACAATATAGGACATTAGGGTTAAATGGGTTTGGTGCACCATTATTCAAATAATTTCTTAATGCAGGACACTATTCTTTGTCATGAACTTTCGTCTTACATCATGTACACCAAACCTATTCTCGAATAGATTTCCCTTTTTTCATGTCACGAAGCTCCAAATCCATTTCTGCTAACTGTGCCTGTATCTGGGCTATTCCGGAGTTATCTCCAACAGGAGTTGTTTCAAGTTTCATAGCAATTTCCAATGCTTCTTGCTGATCAGAAACCTTCTATTGCATATGTGGAGCTCTGATATGAGGTAATAGTGCTGCAATGAACCATTATTTATGTTGTTCTGGTCCAATAGTGAAACTAAATTGATCCAACAGAACCTTGAACCTCTGATCAAAGTCCCAAACTGATTCACCTCGCTTCTGCTGAATTTCTTTCAGTTCAGTTATACACTGTGACTCTAATTTAGGCTTCTTGAATTCTTTGATCATTATTTTTTTAATATTAGCCAAGGCGTAGTTCCGAGTACTGGAAAAATTCATAAGCTAGGTCAAATCTCGGTCTCTGAAAGAGGTGACCAGCTGCGCTCTTCTTGTATTTTGATCCATAATATTCTTAGCAGTCCAGACAGCTTCGAATAAGAACCAAAACTACTTTGGATCCTTTCATCCACTTCCTTTAAAGACTGGGAGCTTGATATCATAATTCACATGGGCCATAGTGAATCGAGGGGGGGGAGGAGGGGGAGGGGGAGGGGGACTGGTAACATGGGGAGACTGGTAACAGGTGGAGGGGAACTTACTAAGGTAGACTAACTTGCGATAGGACTACTAGCGTTACTAGTAGACTGCAAAGGGTTCTCAGGGATAACAGGTCTTCACTGCGGAGTTATAGGAGGGTTTCTAACAAAAGGGGTTTCTTCAGATTCAGACTCTTTTGCGCTTAATGAGGTATAATCGGTATTCTGGCCTAGGGTATAGGATCCAAGAGTTCTCTTGTATCTTTTACCGTTGTGAAGCAAACCACTTTGCTCGTCAAAGTCACTTTCACTTCCAAACATAAGTTAGTAGCAATAAATCTAGCAATCTGTTTGGATAAGCAATATGCCTTTCTCAGCCAAAAGCATTTTAATTTTTAGACTTAATAAATTCAGGTACTTACTCGTTGGTCCTTTGAAAAACTATCTTTTTGCTTCGCTGAAAGAAGTATGTGTGTCGATGGCAAACTCCATCACAAATTCTTCAAGAGTTCGCATTATCCAGAAGTCAACAACTCTTGATACCGCGTTGTTCACACTTTTCAATAGCTTAATTCTTCCTGGGGTCCAGTCAGGAGACTGGTTGTCTTTGAAGCTTGTCTTTCTTTCTGTCAACCTGGATAACCACTGGTGCAATTCTATGTGGATACTACCAAATAAAATTTTGTAAATATCATAAAAAATGTACCTTTGCCAGAAGTCGTTCGAGCTACGACGAGGGTCCTTATTATCTTGTTCAGCAAATTTCAGATAGGTATCCTCAACCCATTCATTTATTTCTTTTACTGAGGGCCTCCAAATCATATCCCTCTAGGTACAATGTAGATCCCTCTTGAAGCAGATATTGGTTCAACCAGCAATGGAACCAATTTGTTGGGCTAAGGGCAGACCCGAGTTCTTATGCTTTTCTCTTCACACCAACAAACAGACCCACAGTGTTGGCCCTTTCGGCAACAACCTATGAACAGGTTGCAGTCTCACCCAAAACAACTATGGGGTGCGGCAGAATCAGGTTTCTGTAGGAAAAAGAGGGATATTACTGTACCTTTAGCCTTAATAAAGAATAATTATACAATACAGAGCTTAGACATTCACTTAAATAGCTTCCCAGTTTAGATAAAAATATAGTTACTTGCTTAACCCTTAACCGGGAATTCTCAGCGAAGTTAGTACTTAGCAATATGTCTTACTTATCATTCATTTACTTATCAAATGCATAAAAACATAACAGGAACAAAATAAAAAGAACCACCACAACACAATATATACGTGGTTCACCCCCAGTGTAGGGGCTACGTACACAGAACTGCATTTATATTCAACTCTTTACAAACAACACAGTTCTTATCTATGCACTCAGCTGCAGATCTTCTCAACAGCCCAAAACTGTGCACTCAGCTATAGAACCTTTCTTCCAAAACCCTCTGCGCACTCAGCTGCAGAGGTCATCCACGCACTCAGTTGGGACATAACCTTAACCCAAAAATAGATCTTAGCTTCTTCGCATCACATCAGCATCATAACACAAAAATTATACCAATTTCCCTTTAATCCTTTACATAAGTGCCTATTTATACAAGTGTACTATTACAATACCATGGGTTTAAACCATGGGATTAAAAACCATGGGCTTAAACCATGGGTTATTTACAAAAAGAGGGGCTTCAACCCAACCCTGAAACCCTTAAGACTATTTTGGACTGCAACTCCGCTTACAAGCTTCGCACCAAAACCGTGGAGTTTCCAAAATTAAGGACCTTCAAGGTCCAAGCCCCAACAACAAGATAATGTCTACTATGGGAGAAAGTTATTTTTCTTTCACCTTAGCCTTTTTGGCTGAAGGGGTACTACTTCCCCTGGTAAGTACCCCTAGGTATGGTATACCTACTACGCCATTGAATCTAATGAGCCGGGTGGTCCAACCACCGGTTCCCATAAGCCTAGCAGGTGCTTCTGGTGACATGGTTACTGGGATCCCCAGTATACCTACTGTTCCTTCTTCCTTTGCACACACTGCCCAGAGCGGTCCAGTAGGATCCTCGGCTTTCATCCAAGGATTTCCTTGGAATGGGGGGCATATTCCCCCATCCACTCCATACATTGGCCCATCACCTTCTTATGTAGGAGTGCAATTTGGAAACACTACCTCTTACAGGAAAGGTTTCCAAACTACGGTCTCAGCCCCGTTCACGAGCTCTCCCTTTTCTTTGTTTAGCGGAGGGATACCTGCTCCCTTTTTTCAAACCCCAGTTTCGACTGGGATGGTCCAAACCTCATATACTGCACCTCCTACTCACAATATTGTGGCTTACAGATGGAATCCATTTCAAAGTAATCCATCCACTTTTCAATCGGCGACAGGGTGCAACCCCACCTTTACATATGGGTATTCAAGGGAAAGTCCCTCTAATCCCTAGACTGGCACTTTTAGTGCCCCAGTGCGACCCAAGGTTCCTTTTCTGGCAACATTAAACTTTCCAGATTTGTCAAAATTGATGAATGACCCGGTGAGGCATGACCCCTCATGGCCACCTGTTCCCACCAAATTGCCATCGGACATCCCTAAATTCAAGGGAAAAGTTGGGGAATATCCTGGGGCTCATGCCACCACATTTCATTTATGGTGTCCTTCTAATTCATTGAATGAATATTTAGTTAGGTTGAGGCTGTTCTAAAGAACCTTAATGAATACTACAGCAAAATGGTACATTGAGTTACCTTCTGCTGCATTCAGTAGTTTTTGGGACTTGGCTAGTGCATTTCTTAGCCACTTCCAGCTTCCGGTCCGATATGATTTTGGAACGGAATTGTTATCTACCTTTAGGCAAAACAAGGCTACCCACATCTCAGATCATATCCAAGAGTGGAGGAGGCGAAAGAGCCTTATTAAAGCCACTATTCCTCCTGAGTTCTTACTAGAGTGGTTCCTTAAATCTCTGTTGCCTTACATATCTAAGGACGTATCCACTTCAGGAGTGACGAATGAATAAGAAGCCATTCTTAGGGCCCAACAATTGGATTTGATTTATTCACAATCTAGGATATTGTATGAGATTATCCCTGAGGCACCGAGGCCTAACCATGATACGGAGAAACCTAAGCTTGGACCCCATGCCGATGGTGTGGTTGGGTCCGTAAACTCTTCCACTGTAGAGTATTTGGCCAAATAGCTTCATTAGTTGTCCGTCAAGCATTCTACGACAGAGGTAGAAAAGGCTGTCCCCTCCCCCCAAAGTACAAATTTTTTTGCACAAACCTCTTAAAAGGGCAATCAGTATCCCAATGGGAAGAAAAAGAGAGGAAAGAAAGGGGAGGGAAAACAAAATAAGCAAAAACCTGCGAACAATGTTGATGGGGGCCAGAAGGAAAAGAAAAAGTTCAAATTCACATGTAAGTTGTGCCACGAGGATCACATCACTCACCTTTGTCCCCTTATGGAAGAAGCCCAGAAGCTGCTTAAAGCTCAACAACCAGCTTTCCGAAAGGATCCATTTCCCCAAGGGCAGAACTCAGCTTCAGCTTCTAATGTAGTAGGGCACACTTCCAGTGCCCTTGACCCTAACTATATCAACATGGTTCAATCTTTGACTTTCCTTCAGACTAGGAATAAAAATGATGAGAAAGAGACTTCTGAGAAGGGTAAGTCTATAGGTGAAACTTCTAACCCTCTCACTATCTAAAAGCCTGCTAAAACTATGCCTAAGATACCAAAAGGTGTCTTTAAGAAGACCTTGCATAACCCTAATGCTAGGAATTATTCAAAATACTCCATGGTTGAAGACTTAGCCCAAACCCCTTGTGCAATGTTAGCCTTAGAGGTGTTTCAAAGTTGTCCCACCCAACTGGATGTCCTCTTAGTAGCCTTAGGTAGCATGGACTCGTCAAGTCTCATGGTGAAATTTCACTTATTTGATGTTAAAATTCTCCTGCCTTACCATGTATCCTTATCAATAGATGTCATCCATGGTGGAAAGACCATTGGAAGGGTATTTTTTGATGAGGGTGCTTCTACATGCATTATGTCCTTGTCATGTTGGAAAGCTCTCGGATCCCCAGAGCTGATCCCGTCAAACACTCTGCTTACTGCTTTCAATGGAAGGTCTTTCCATCCGCATGGTATCCTACTAGATTTTGAAATAAAGCTGGCAGGGAAAGCAGTGTCTGTTGAGGTGGAAGTGATTGATGCACCTTTGGACTATAATTTGCTTTTGGGAAGGAGCTAGACTTATGCCATGTCCGCTATTGCATCGACCGTATTTTGGGTGGTAGTTTTTCCACACGAAGGAAATTTGGTTACTGTTGACCAACTCGATTTTACTCGAAAAGAGTGCATGGAGTCTAATGAGTGTGCTGTGCCATTGGTTGATTAGGTCAAACCTGCTGCACAGAGCTTGGGGGTTGGAATGTACACATAATTGATGGGCACATTTGATCTTCCAGCCGCGATTAACTATATTGGTTCTACTAGTGTGGGTAAGTCCATAGCCATGGTTTTTGATAGGAATGATCCTTGGGTTCTCCCTTGTTAGGATATTTAGACACTTAGGAGTTAGTTAAGATCAACTTGTGTAATATATCCGTTAGGTAAAAATGTGTTTCTTTAGTATGCATTAGTATGCATTTGTAAATATTCTAATCCGACGGTCACGATATGTTCTAGACATCGAGTGATCTGACGGTTCAAATTCTCTTAGATCATACCTACCAATGATCTGTGGCTTAACACTTGATTGGTCTATGATCTCTATTTAAAGAGCATAGAGGGTCCTTGGCTAGTTGATTGATTATGAGAAGCTCATGTAACTTTCTTTCTTTTGCATAATAAATTGCTCCAAGTAGCTATTTGGCTGGGGTCGTGGACTGTTTCCCTCTCGAGGTTTTTAACCACGTGACAAACATCGGTGTGTTGATCTGTGATCTTTCTATGTGAAGCGGTTGTTGAAGGTGTTCGGTCTTTTGGGAGTACCCTATGTACCTAAACATGGTATCAAAGATTTTATGAAGAGCCACTTTCAGTTTTAATCAAGATATGGAACCGGTGTTGCTGAAACTTTGAAAGGGTTTCTGGTTCTAGATTTCTATGCATTTTTGGCCTGTGAGAGCTATTCCATTACATTCAAAGTGTCGTTTTCATTGGGAAATAGTTTTCATTTCACCGAAAACCATTTCCGTTTGCTCCAGAAACACCCATTTCGGCAAATCTGAAGGTATAATGTTACAGTGACGGATTTGTTTTTTTATAATCTCTCATATTTTATTAGTTTATTATTAGATCTTTTATGTTTTAGTCTTGGACTGTTATTTTCCCTGACTGCGTATGCTCTTTTCCATGCACCTTGCGTGATCGCGGTGAATCAGAAACAGTAAGGGAAATTTTTTTTTCTTGTCTTCTTGGCTACATATGCTCTTTGCTGTGCACCTTGTACAGTCACGGAAAATCAGAAACAGCGAGAAAACTTGAAAATGTAGACTTTATGGGTAAGCTAACCAAGATCTAACCCCATTGTGTGGAAATATTTTTTTCTTGTTTTTTGTTTTTCATTTTTTTTTATCTACAAGAAAAGAAAGCAAGCACGGAAAACGAGAGAGAAGAGTAAAAAAAAAAAACCCTTCCTCTTTCCATATGTTTATGTACCTTTTAAACTTAGCTCACTTGGTCCAAAGTTGCTTTACACCTTGATACGTCTTGAGTTCAAGTCTTATCAAGTTACTTTTTAGTGCATGCAATTTCTATTTTCAAGTTACTTTATTGTAAAAGTGCATCTCACATAAATAAAATAAAATAAAAGTGAGTCACTTAAGTCTTTTAATTTATTGCCGCACTATTTAAAAGTCACATTATTGTAAAAGCAAACATCACTTATTCTACAAAAGTGATTCACTTGAAAGCAACTTTATTGTAAAAGTGATTGTTAAAGGTTGATCTTGGGAAGAGGGGGCTTCTTTTTTTGTGTTTTTTTTTTGTTGGTCAAGTTAATATCTGTCACGTCACTATTGGGGACATCTTCAACATTTTCTTTGATCAAGCATAACTTCATCATCCAGAATCATTTTTAAGTTTCGTTTTTTTTTAAATCGCATATTTTTTCAAGCTATTTGCATCCAGATAGTTATTTTCTATTTCTTCAGCCATTATTTTACAGTATGACCGCCCCTTGTGATATTATACTTACAAATTCTAACTATTTCTCATGGAAATCTCGTATGGAGGATGTTTTGCGAAGTAAGGGACTTTTCAGGATAACCTCAGGGAAAGAAACATAACCCACTGATGATGATAAGAAAATTAAATGGGCAAATCGATGTGATGAAGCTCGTGGATTGATTGGGATGTCAATCTCTACTGATTTGCGATTCCACATATCTGGAATTGATGAACCTAATCTTGCTTGGGAAAAGTTGGAATCTGTGTTTGGTAAACACAATGAAATTTGAGGTCATCAACTTGAGAATGAGTTGCTTTCCTTGAATCCAAATGATTTTTCATGCATTGAAGACTATTTATCTAAGTATAAAACACTTAGACTATTATGTGCCGAATGCAAGATTAAGAAAGAAGACAAATAATATATTTATCATATGCTTTCAAAACTTGGACCTGCATATTCTATTTTTGTATCTACATTCTACTCCATGAAAGAATCCTTGACTGCAACTAACTATCAAGAGCCTAGTCTTGAATCCTTTTGTGATTCCTTAATTAGAGAGCAAGATAAGCTCATTCATCTTAGAATAATTAACAATGCAGATACATCTGGGAAAACCTTATTGTCCCAAGAGAAAGAAAAGTCCAAGCCTCCCAATAATAACAAGGGTCCCAAACCCTCTCAGTTAGCTCCTCCTTTAAAAAATGACAAAGGATCCAAGAAGAAAGGAAAGAAGACTGGGCATCATTGCAATTTTTGTGGAAAAGATAATCATGATGAATCTAAATTTTTTAAGAAGATGGTAGCCTTGGAATAAGCAATGAAGAAGCACCACATCAGCCTAGATTCGTCTTCAAAATCTAACTCTCATGGACATGCACTTTGTGCTTTTGGTTACTCTTATACTGCATCTTCTTCTTCTACTTCAAATAAATGGGTCATTGACTATGGAGCATCTTATCATATGGCTAAGTATCAAGCCATATTTTCTACTATGCATGAATGTAACATCAAACAAATATTTGTTGGTGATGATAGATCTCTAAGTGTTGTAGGATCTGGAATAGTTCCAGTAGAAAATGGTCATTTCAGTGATGTACTATGTGTTCCAAAAATTTCTTGCAATTTGTTATCAGTCTATCAAATCACTCATTCAGGTGAATGTAAAACTATGACTTTTACACCTCATCAAGTTGTAATCAAGGATTTTAAAAATCCTCAAAATGTCCTTGCTATTGGAACTGTTGATGATATTACCAGATTGTACAAATTTAACAACTTTGGGTCATCACCTTTTCCTTTAGTTTTTGTTGCTCATAGTGATAACTTGAGCAAACTTTGGCATGAGCGATTTGGTCACTTAAATTATCACTCATTGCAACAACTATGTAAATACAATATGGTGAGTGGTCTTCCAATGGTATCTTGCAAGGATGGTGTTTGTTTCGGTTGTGTACTCAGAAAACATCATCGGGATAGTTTTGACAAACGTGCCTCTTGGCATGCCTCGGTTCCTTTGGAGCTTGTGCATAGTGACTTGTGTGGTCCTCTTCCATCTGCTTCCTTTTCTGGTTTCAAATATTTCTTAACTTTCATTGATGATTACTCCAAACGCACTTGGGTTTACTTCCTAAAACTTAGGAGCGAAGCATTTAACATGTTCTTGGCCTACAAGGCCCTTGTTGAAAAACAATCTGGTCATCAAATTATTAAGTTAAGATTTGACAATGGAGGATAATATGTTAAGAACAAGTTCACTACTTTCTGCACTGAACAAGGAATCCAACAACAACACATTGTTCCATATACACCTCAACAAAATGGTGTAGCTGAATAGAAGAACCACACTTTAAAAGAAATGGTTAATTGTATGATCCAATCTAAGGGACTAAGTATTCAATATTTGGCTGAGGTCATAAATTGTGCAAATTACATAGTTAATCACACACCCACTAAAGTTTTACAAGGTATAACATCGAAATAAGTATGGAGTAAAATTAAACTACATGTAAGTCACTTTCGTGTGTTTGGCTGTGAAGCATGGGCTCACATTCCAGATGAAAAATGGAAAGCATTGCAGCCTAAAAGCGAAAACTGCATATTTGTTGGATATTCTGAAGATGTAAAATGTTATAGACTTCTTTATCCCCATTCACATGATATAATCATTAGAAGAGATGTTAAATTTGATGAAAATCTCTTGGCCTGTGAGCCTAACTTGGTGGGTGTTCCATCTTTGGCCTGCGAGCCTGATTCGGCCATTGTGCCTTCTTCTTCTTCCAACTTCCTTGATAGGTTTCCAACTCCAGTTTTTGATGATGGAAGTGAGGATGAAAATCCACCTCCGCCTGCTCATGTTCCTCCAATTTCACTGGCACCAATACTTCCTCGATGGGTTCATTCAACATGTGAAGTAGCTGGTGATCTTGTCGGTGATCCTAGAGATCAACGTCAAACACGTTCTTAGTTTCAGCAAGCCTCTTCTCTTTTGGCTCAAGTTTTTGAGAATCATGATCCAGAAAATTTTGCAGAAGCTTCAAGAAATACAGATTGGGATGCAGCTATGGATGAAGAATATCGTTCCTTAATGACGAACGATACTTGGGATCTTGTTCCTCTTCCAAAAGGAAGAAAACTTGTTAGATGTAAATCAGTTTATAGAACTAAGTATACATCAGATGCAAGTGTTGAAAGACTTAAGGAAAGGTTAGTTGCCAAAGGTTTTTCCCAAGTTGAAGGGATTGACTACAATGAAACCTTTTCCCCTATAGAAAAATGAACTCCATCTGCCTTGTTCTTTCCCTTGCAGCCTTACATAACTGGGAATTCCATCAAATGGATGTCAAGTCTACCTTCTTACATGGTGATTTACATGAGGAAATTCACATGGAACAACCTCCTGGATATGTTCAGAATAACTCTAGCCTTATTTGTCTCCTTAAGAAATCCTTATATGGCCTTAAGCAAGCTCCTAGAGCTTGGTATGCCAAAATGGATAGCTTTCTCCTTAACACTGGTTTTTCTAGATGTCATTCTAACCACAATGTCTATACCAAGAAAGTAAGAAACAATCTCATCATACATGTCTTTATGTTGATGATCTTATCCTTACTGGTAGTGACCCTAAACTTATAACCCATGTGAAATCCAATCTTAAGCAAAATTTTGAAAGTCCAGACTTAGGAAATTTGCATTATTTTCTTGGTCTCCAAGTCTTTCAAACCAAAGAATGAATCTTTCTTTCCCAGTCTAAGTATACGTGTGACCTTCTTCATCGCTTCCACATGGAAGATTGTAAACCAGCCCCTTCTCCCTTCCGGTCTGGAGTCAAAATTTCTTCCACTTGTACTTCCCCTGAAGTAGATGCCACCTTGTATTGTCAGCTTGTTGGTAGCCTTTTATACTTGACTCATTCTCGTCCTGACCTTTCCTTTTCCATTGGTCATGTTTCCCATTATATGCAAACTCCTCATGAAATTCACTGGAAAGCAACAAAACAAATACTTCTATATATTCAAAGTACAATTCAGTTTGGGATTCATTATAGTACAGGGGGGGAACCTTCATTGGTTGGTTTCATTGATTCAGATTGGGCCGACAATCCTGATGGTCGAAATTCTACTATAGGTTGTGTTTTTAGTTTGGGATCTGGACCTGTCACTTGGGCTTGTAAGAAACAACAATATCTTGCTCTTTCTTCAACAGAAGTAGAATATCGAGCCACAGTTAATGCCAGTTAGGAATATTTATGGCTTCAACAGATCCTTTTAGAGTTTGGATTTGAGCAACAGGATCCTACTCCACTTTGGTGTGACAATCAAAGTGCCATCAAGCTTGCCAAAGATCCATTTGTACATCAGTGCAACAAACACATTGAGCTACACATGCACTTCATTAGGAATCTTGTTCATGATAGTGTTATCGAAGTTCTTTATTGCCCTACAGATGATCAAGTTGCAGACATCTTCACCAAGTCTCTTATAGAAGCGGAGTTTTCTAAACTTCGGCCTATGTTAGGAGTTCAGGAATGTGTCCTTAAGGGGGGATAGGCTCTAATGCCTCCTTCCTTCTCCTAATAGTGTCACTTTTGTAAATCCTTCAATCCTATCACAAGTTGTTCTTAAGGAGGGATGTTAGGATATTTAGACACTTAGGAGTTAGTTAAGATCAACTTGTGTAATATATCCATTAGGTGAAAGTGTGTTTCTTTAGTATGCATTAGTATGCATTTGTAAATATTCTAATCCGGCGGTCATGATATTTTCTAGACATAGAGTGATCCGACGGCTCAAATTCTCTTAGATCATACCTACCATTGATCCATGGGTTAACACTTGATTGGTCTATGATCTCTATTTAAAGAGCATAGAGGGTCCTTGGCTAGTTGATCGATTATGAGAAGCTCATGTAACTTTCTTTCTTTTGCATAATAAATTTCTCCAAGTAGCTATTTGGCTGGGGCCGTGGAATGTTTCCCTCTCAAGGGTTTTAACCATATGACAAACGTCGGTGTGTTGATCTGTGATATTTTTGTGTGAAGCGGTTGCTAAAGGTGTTCAGTCTTTTGGGAGTACCCTGTGTACCCAAACATCCCTTCACCCCATGAACCGGAAGTTCCCTTATCGGTAGTGGAAGTGGCTTACCAATCTATCACTCAAACCATTGTTGATCCCATTCCAGACCCTCTCACAGTCTCAGAGGACTTGGAAGAAGTCTATTTTCCCGCTTGGGTGGAAGAAGTCTATTTTCCCGCTTGGGTGGAAGAAGTCTGTTGAGCCTCTGTATCAACACCCTGTGGCACTTGATCAGTGGAAGAATAATTCCATGCATTACGAGTCCCTATAGGCTTAGGGCTTTCAGAACTATAATCATTCATGGTGTATAATGGTTTCTCCCCTCTAGTAATCTCTTGCTGTCCAATGGAAATGAAAACAACAAATCTTAAGGCTGAAGAAATAAGTTACAGAGGTTGGGTGGAATAGGAATAGTCAGTAGGAGGCTAGATAGGATGGTCATCTGAGCCAGAAACCTCTCTGTCCTCTTGTTTTTTAATGTATGTGATCTGCCAATTGCCAAATATCACTGAACTGGAATTCATTAAACTCACACAGACTTTCCCAAGATTCACACCAACAGATAAATATGGATACTTTCTGGCTACTTCTGCAAAAATATCT
>LPNX010932504.1:0-95153 GCA_001517045.1 Pseudotsuga menziesii
AATTTTAAGAAAAACCAGTGAAATGAAAAATCAATAACTTCAAAACGACATTATGAAAAAAATTGAAAAACCGGTGGTATGCAAGTTTGATGTGTTAGTTTCAAAATGGCACTTTCAATTTTGTGTTATGAAATGGAAAATTATACAAAGTGTAACGTCTCCCTAAACATGTCAATTTTATGATAGTTTTTCAGGTAGGTCCACTTCAAAAAATTCTAATAATTATTGTATGTCTCTGTTGGAAACACAATTATAGTCATGCATTAGTACAATCTGTCTAGATTGTACTAACATATTTTGTTTTTAATAAACAATAATTTAATAATGAATAAAGTTACGTCTTCCGACATGACTATTTACCATAATTTCATTACTTAAGAACATACTCTCAAACAATTGCTAAAATGACATATCAAATGCCAATAAAAAAATTCTGAAAAATAACAGATAGAAACCTAACACGATTGTTTACAACTTTTGTTTTTACTCGAAAGTGAAATTCTAAACACAAATACAACTTTTCTTTGTTCGAAGTTGAGAAACATGTAAAAACAACTTCGATTTTGTCATAGACCCCCCCAAAATAGACACCCAACTTCATGATTTCACCCTAATATGATGTAAAAGCTGCAATTGGCGTGCACTTGGGAGGAACGAAGAGAGCGATCTGCTTAGTGACGATGAAACTGACCAGGATCGAATCAAGATCATGTAGAGCAACGTGACCCAGATCAGGTAGCCCCTAGGGCAGATCTTGGGTCATCATGTGTGGCAGTGGAAGTATGACACCATCTGGAGGGGTAGAAAACCTCTCCCCTTCTCGATCTCATGATGAAGATTCTTAGGGAAACACCACAAAAAAACTGGATCAGGAGCTATTCAAGGAAGGGATGAAAGAAAATTAAAGAAGGAAGATGAGGGGAGGTTTCTTACCACGATCTACAAAAAAAAATCTTTGCAAATCATGTCTAAGAAGCTGAGAGATTGGGTGGAGCAATGGAAGGAAAAATCCCTAACTGGGAAGTTCATTGGTATTTGGCCCAAAGAGAAGGATCTCCTTTGATGGATGAAGGGAACATGGAACTCGAAAGGGAACTATGAGCTTCATCTAGGAGCAAAGGATTTTTTCATCCTCATCTTATTCAACCAAGAGGTTTGGGACCGAATGTTAATGGGGGGACCATATTTCTATTATTCAGTTGGATTATTCCTCAGGCCATAGAAGGAGAGGTTTAAGTCTAAAACAAAGTATATGAGCATTTCCCCTGTATGTATCAGGATTTATTCGCTCCCCTCTGATTACTGGGAGCAAGAAATTCTGGAGGTTATTTGGAATACCATAGGGATATTTGTGAAGGCATCAAAACATACAAAGGTCCAAAGATATACCACTTATGCTCAGATTTTTTTCTATATGAATATCTTGCAAGAAATTCTAGATGCAATCAATCTAACCTATGAAGACGAGGACTAGATCCAACCCTTAGACTATGAGAAAATTCCATTCTAGTGTAGCTTGTTCCATGAGTATGGGCATTTGAGCAGGGATTTCCCAACCCTCAATCCATAGGTTATACAAACCTATGAGAGGAAGGAAAAATGGAAAGAGAAGGATAGTGAAGGTTTCACCCAAGTCCAACACTATAAAAGACAAGGTAAAAAATCCACCAATCAAGCTCAACCGAATCAACCTATGGAGAAAAAGAAGCAGTCTAGGAATATATTTGAGACCCTGGGAACTTTAGACTCCATGGAGGAAGACCTCACCAAGGATAACCATAATCCTAAGTTAAAGGAATGTACTAAATCCCCCTCTAATTTAGTCCTAATGCAAATAGAAGACTTAATAATGAATCTGGAGGAAGAGTTGCCAGAAGAAACAAAGGATATGGACCTAGGTGAACTATATCTGTTCGAAATAGAGAAGGAATTCAGTAAGAAAGGACAAGGGTATGTATCCAAGAGGTAGATAGAAATCCTACAATAGGAAATCCTGAAAACCAAGGCCTCTCCTCATTTCGGCATTAGTAAGGATCCTATGAAGGGAAGCAAATGAAGACAACATGAGGAGGGGGAAAAATGGGCGAAAAATGGGGTAAAAAGATGAACAAACAGAGAATAGAAGATATTGACACACGGATGATAGATACGGGACAATATCAAATGATAAAACAAACCTTTATAGAACTAAATAGAAACTCCCAATGAAGATTATAACATGGAATATCTGAGGGCTCAACAATACTAGGTTCAAGTGAGTACCTTTCGAAATAAGTTAAGAAAGGAGAAACCTGATTTGTTATTTCTGCAAGAGACAAAATCCAGTTTTGATAATATGCAAGAAATCGATACTAAAATATGATCAGGAATCCAAGGGATTGCTAATAATTCAAGAGGCACAACGGAGGGACTTTCTATCCTCTTGCATCCTGAGACGCTCAACCTTAATAATTTCTGGGCAAATCGATTCTCTATTAGTGCACACTTACAGGTTTGCAATTTTGAGGTATTAGGAACCCTAGGGCCAATGTTCATGGGCCAAGTATTATAGATCAGAAACTGCATTCATTTCTCTTTTGGACAAGGAAGCAAAAGAAATGGAAAACCAATTCTGAATTGTGGGAGGTGATTTCAATTTGATTACTTCCCTAGAGGAGAAGAAGGGAGCGAAAAGATCATTGGAAGCTCCCAATATCTCCTTTCAATACTTGATACAAAGAAGACATATGGTTGATATAGAGACAGGGAATGGTTGGTATACATGGAATAACCGTAGAGGAGGGGAGTATCACATGGATTCTTGGTTAGTATGATTCATTCTCTCTAAGGAAATGATTGATGGAGACAAGGAGGCGACAACTTAAGTCGTCCCCTCTGTAGTATCTAATCATTGGCATGTTAGCTTGGTATGGGAAGAGAGGGACCTACCCATAAGTATCCCTTTCCTATTGGAACAATTTTTACTTGAGCACAAGGATTTCAAATAATTGGTCATTAAAATATGGGAAGATATGGAACCTATCAGGGGAACATTGATGTACCAATTTCAACAAAAATTGAGAAAATTAAAAGTAAAACTCTACACACGGAATAAGGAGGAATTCAAGGACATATTCAAGATAAGAATATTCTCAATAATATACTAGAGGAGCTTCAGCGAGCAGGTATGGACAATGGGTACACCAATGACCTGAAAAACAAAGAACAAACCATCTTGGACTAGGTGAATGCCCAAGAACGATAGGAGGAACTATACCAGAAACAAAAATATAAGAACTAATGGTTACAAGAAAGAGGGAGAATCACAAAATTCTTTCACCACAAAGTGGTGTAGAACTGGCAAAGGGGAAAACTACCGAGGTTAAGAACTAGGAATGGGAAATACATGGAAACTAGGGAAGACATTGAAACAATCTAGTTCAATATTTTGGAACCATCATGAAGGAAGACCGCTCGGATAGGACTAAATAAATCAGAAAGATCACTAGACATATCCCAAGGAAGGTTTCAGCTAACCAAAATGAGGTTCTTTTGAAACCTATGGAACTCGAGGAAGTAGATGATACTGTTAGCCAAATGGCCATGGAAAAGCCTCGGGGCTGGATGGTCTCACAACTAACTTATTTCACTAATTATAGGACCTTATCAAAGACAAATTTCATAGAATAATAGAGGATTCAAGATAGGATAAGGGAGTCCTGAGAGATTTCAACTCTACCTTCTTGACCCTCATCCCCAAGGAGGATGGGGCTGATTCTCCCAGTATGTTCAGGCCTAAATATATTTGTAATGTCATTTACAAAATAATAACAAAAGTGTTGGCCAATATGATAAAGCATATCCTCCTGCATTTACTTCCCCATGAACAATCAGGGTTCATGGAAGGAAGGAAGGTTTTGGACGAAATTATTTTAGTTCATGAGGTCATCCACTCTCTGAAAGTCTCAAAAAAATTAGGTATTCTTATGAAGATTTATATCTCAAAAGTGTATGATAAATTAAGTTGGAAATTTATGACAAAAATGTTCGAGGCCTATGGTTTAAATAGATCCCCTACCAAAACTTTCCAACCTTCAATATATATTAGACCAAGGGACCTTCTACCCACCTTTTTGTTCATCCTCATGGCGGAAGGGTTAAGCATAGTTCTCAAGGACAAGGTTGAAAAGAGAAATCTTAGGGGGATAAACCTACACACTAGTTTTAAATTCATATCCCAACAACTTTTTGTGGATGATACAATTCTCATGGGGAAATCATCGATGCAAGAATCTTGGGTTATGAATAAATACATGAACTCTTTCTCTAAGGAATCCGTGATGGAGGTAAAAAACTCAAAGTCTCAATTTTTATTTTTTAACATGCCCAAGATTCACCAGAAGAACATTCTGTGTATCCTGGGATTTCAAGGAAGGTCCCTTCCATCCAAATATCTTGGTGCTCCACTCGTTGAAGGGGTCATCAGGAAAGCCTATTGGGAAGATTTATTGGGCCAAATAAAAAGGAAATTAGACAACTAGGATTTTAGACCCCTCAATTCAGATAATAGAAATGTGTAAGTTAACTTTGTTCTTCAATTCATTCCCATATACCTCTTCTCTACCTTGGCTACCCCAAAATCAATCCTCAAACAGATTAGGGAAATCTAGAGGAATTTTTTTGTGGGGAGGAAATCATGGTAACCATGGCTGGGATTTGATAAGATGGGACACAATGTGTAATCCAAAATATGAAGGAGGTCTAGGACTGAGAGACCCTGAAAAAAATAGTCAAGTTCTAGGAGAAGAAATATGGTGGCACTAGGTGTCACATAAGGATGAGCCCCGAGCAAAATTATGCACAAGGAAAGCCAAAACCATATCTTATAAGGTTTAATGAAAATTGATAGGGCTCTCATATATGGAGTTATGCGTACTCGAACAAATGGATTAAACAAGATCAAATATTTTTGGAGATACAGATAGGACATGATGCCTATTTTCAAAATGAATCATGGAAACACATGCCTAAGCTCATTTCATAAATTGATGTCTAATCTAGCTGGACCAGAGATAAGGAAATTGGGTTAACTAAAACCCACCAATTCTAGAGAGAAGCTCAAAACAATGAATAATTTTATGAATGGCACCAAGAGGCATGGTGGAGCCAATGATTCCCAGCCTAAGACATCCATAGGATTTTGGAGGCTCTACATGAATGGTGCATTCATACCATAGGATGACCCGATAGGTTGAGATGGGGATATTTTACTAAAGGAACCTATAACACTAGGGATGTCCACCACCTCAATTTTAATTAGGAAGAGACACTACATAGGGATTCTTGGAATAAGATCTAGAAATTCAATCCTTTACCCAAAATGGCCACCTTGATATGGCTAGTTTCCCACAGACAAGTCCTAACAGGAGAAAATTTAATGAAAAGAGGCATACACGACCCATTTTTGTGTACCCTATGAAAACGGGGGGAGGAAACCATGAATCAACTCCTGGAATCTTGTCATATGGTGTCCTCCTATGGGACTATGTGCATAGATTTTCTGCAGAAGAAATCAGGTGAGAGGAAAACCTAACCAAATGCTAAAAGTCTGGGACAAAGAAACCTTCAAAAACCCAGTCATCCGTAAAGTTTGGCTCATGTTTCCTAGAACTCTGATGTGGGAAGTTTTGAAGGAAAGAAATGGTTGAGTTTTTCAAGGTCAGAAAAACCCGACTCAACTGGTTTGGAACTTCCATGTCAAAAACATTAAGGAAACCATCAAAATTACCCAGGGGTGGAAGAAGTTTCAGGTAAGAAAAATTCTCCCAACGAGCTTGAGCACCTTTCTCCCCTCTCCAATTGGCCATTTAAAATTGAATTTTGATGCTGCCTCCAAGGAAACCCGTGGTCAACAGGTTTTGGAGGAGTGTTTCGAAACAGTCAAGGAATTGTTATCCAAATCTACCATGGGAGTTTAGGTTAGTAAACCAATAACACTATGGAGCTAGAAGCAATTCTATAGGGTAGCAAATTGTCTCTCATCAATCGATGGGAGCTTATGATAATTGAATGTGACTCCCATATTATCATAGGAATGGCCAAAATACTTCAAGGTGGACAACCCACTATCAAAGCTTCTAATAGTTGGCGTATGGCATATCAGGTGGAAAGGTTGGCGGGTCTCATCAGAGGATGTCAGGTGTGGATTTTTCACCCACATCAAATGGGACATGAAAAAGCTGACTGACTTATTGAAAAACATTGGTGGAAGTAGTAAAGAGCGGTTAGTTGCAATCCATATTCCAACGGAGAATGGTAACGAGTGGTAGCTACAATGCATACACTTGGTGATCCAGGACCTTAAGCTAACCCAAGAAAGTATGGATCAAACGAGGTGAGAGTCAGGTCATATGCTCAAGGTATAGGCATATTCATCATCCATTTCCCATAATCATCACCACCCTTCATCATGTCTTGTCACCGATAACTCCTCACCTCGATAGGAAATGAATTCCCAAGGATTCCCATCTAGTGATATTAATGAGGAAATATTTTTTCCAAGTCCAAACTCAACTAGTTAGAGTACGGATATATACAGAGGAAGGGTGATTGTTCTAGTGAGTACCATGACAATAAATAGTAAGTACAATTGTTTTAGTAAGAAAAACCAAATTTTGATGATCCCTGCGACTATATATTTTGCTCATGCATGGCTGTCCTGCGTAATACGCATCCTCTTCCTTAGGTAGTTTTCTGTTAGAATTTTGTATTTAGTAGGAAATTTTTTTATGAGTCAATCTTATACCTTGATGGATCCAAAGAGACAAGCAAGTGAGGGAAGGAAGGGTGGTTTTGGAGTTCTGAAGAATCCTCCCCGGGAAACTCTGAGAGCAAGACAGGTCGCTCAGTTCTTCCATGAGAGCATCCCCACCAATTATTAGCGATGGAATTGAATGGGTTGAACAATATTTTTGGAATAGGGAGCAAGCTATGGACATGGAAATTTTTAAAGCTAAGGTTGAATACTGGGTAATAGACCTAGGAACCAACGGTTAGGTGTCTCTCTTCTTATGAGTAGATAATCGCCACTCACTAGGTCAATAAGGAGATAGTGGCTCATCTTTTGATGGATAAGGAAATAAGGAGTTGGGAGAACAGGTACCAGTCAAAGCTTGGAAATATAATTACCATGATAATTGGGTGGTGCATATAAATATAGACAACATTCAAACGAAGGTGGGAATTCCTACGGAGGCTATTCCTATTGGAGAAATCTCGTATGTTGTGTGTCCTCGTGTCCCTTATCCAATTCATGGTATAAATACACAAAAGGTTGATGCATACATCTCCAAACATGTTGGTTCTCGACCCTACATTCATGCAACCCAAACCATTCTTCAGACTCCGAAATGACGGTTTCTAGTAGCTACATGGGTTGGGCGTGTTTCTGTCTGCTGCGTCTTTTTGTGATAGTCCATGATGTTTTCAGCTGTAATAGGGAAAATGGAGTATCAGGTAGGTGCAAGGATAGAGAATATGGATATCCTTATGGTTGTTTTGTGTCTAAAATGTTATGCATACATCTGGGATTCCATGCCCTCAAAGTCCTATTTTTGATGTACTGAAGGTTCCAACTTAATATAATTTTCTTCATTACCAAAAAAAGGATGCAATTGGAACATTTAACCTAACATGGGTTCATTTAACATTACAACAATTGTATGTGAAGTTTTTGGCCTTTCCATAACCCATACATTTGTACTAGTATGTCATTACATTCACAAACTGTTTTTTTGTAGAAAATTGACTTCACATGAGAGATTACGTTGGCATGGGATGTAATGCATAGGGGTCTCATATGGATCTTGATGGTGATGATGACGATGATGATGAGGATGCTTGTGGATTAAAAAGGATTGATTAGGAGGATGGTGGTCCACATGTGAGAATGGGGATGGTGATGGTGAATCATGATGATGATAATGACAATACTACAAGGAAAATGATAAGTAGTGGAGGTTATAGTGGAGGCTTTTATTGTAACATGATTGGGAAAAAAAATTAAATAACCTCTGCTACAACCTCCACCAATGGTAGCATATTTTTTAATGGAGTTCGTAATGGATAATTGTTATAACTAGAAAAAATTTGCGGCCATATGTTTTAGCCGATGTTTTTTTATCGATGCTTTTTTGTTGAAACTAAGCACACTGACATGTTTCATAACAAAACGCACTGATGCTATACAATATAAATTATATGCATATGTGTGTTCAAAGATAAAGATAACCTAAAATAACACAATTTCAATGTTGTAGCAGTGCTTAGTATCGATTATATGCACCAGTGTTTTAAACACAACAAATGCACCGATTAGTGACATCATATGCACTGTTGCAAATTTATTTTATAGTTTTTTCCATGCAGTCATTGGATATGAGTGTACCGATGTGTATTAACCAATGATACACAATGGTGTTTATTAACCAATCATATGAACAAATGATATGCATTACGACATAAACCAATGATACGCACTTGCGAGTAAAACAAATGAAAAATGCATCAGTGACGCCATCTGACAAGTAAGAATCTTTGTTTTAAAATTCAATTTTGTTATTAATTAACATAATCACATTAGTGGGTATAAATTGTTAGGTAATACTAGTTTTCCTAAATAGGGTCAAGACACCTATGCTCCTAATTAGGGTAGACACACTGGTGCGTCATTGATTACATAAAGCACATAATACGATTCTTCGAATAGTGGTGACATACATTGCTACCAAATATATCAAATTCAATGATTTATGTGTTTTATTAGTGTTCAAGAAGATGCAACAGAGTGACATTAATTATCAAAATCACCCCATATGATTATTTGAGCAACGACTACTAATATTGTAGTGAAATATATATATTATATATTTTATTTTTTTCATTACATTATTGATTTGAAATTGAAATATCATACATGCAAACATGAATTGCAATATTTAGTCATGCATAGATCTAGTTACAAATATACAATTTCACATGTAACATTTGACAATAACATTGAAGAATGCAATTGAATAAAACATTTTATTTTATTATACATCAATAACACTTTTGTTTTTCATACAAAATAGGTTGACATAGAGATAATAATAATCAAAATCTCAACATGCGTGTAAATGTTACACTTACTGGTAACCCATTTTTTTTAATTTAGACATATGTCTAGTACATTATTATACAAATGTCTTATTTTCATAGATAGTTATTTAAACATATACAACAAGTTACAAGAGCTTGCATCAACATCAAAATTAAATTTATATCATCATTATTTGTTGGAATTTCTATCAGTGCTCAAGCCACTTTCATCACTTGGGTTATTTTTCCAAATATTTTGTTGATTGGATGATTGTTTTCATCTTCTTCAGCTTCCATCTACAAAAATAAAAATAAAGTGTATTGAGTGTATCTGCATTGCCAAGAATAATGACAAATAAAGTAGGCGGTATGCATGAATGTAAATTTAAAAGTGGCTTACCTACATAGTAATAATAACTGAGTCATCAATAATACACATGATTTCAAAACCATGTATGATTCCTTCCATCAAAAAGTCTTCTATTGGATCCACTCATTACTTTGTTTCCTACAAGTTTATGCCCCGTCACAATTAATCATAGATATAATATAAAGGATTTTTTAATTATAAAATGAGAGAAGTAAAACAATATAGGTTCTTACAAAATCCACAATTAATTTTTGATACGCTAATCATATACTCACAACCCTTGCTTAACCCAATGTCAGTCAGTTCATCTGATGGTTCCTCTCTGTATGTTAAAATCTATTTGAAGACGTCCATGGATTGGCAGTGAAAACAAAACAAACAAATATACAAATCACAACCACTACAAAATCTTAATTTCTTATAAGGAAATCACAAATACTCAAACAATTTAGTATCAACCCCTTTCTTCCTTACCTCCATGTCTTGTGTGATAATTGAGTTCCATTTTATTTTCTTTTCTACATTATCAAAACAATTGAAAATGAATATTTAATGGTTAATTAATTAATGAGATTTACAAAATCATAAGAATCAACAATTTCATACATTTGAAGCACGTTGTTGTTGAGATGTCTCCTCTTGTGATGCAATTATGACTATTTTATTGACCATTTGTTTGTACACTTTTTTGGACACCTCTACTGGCATATTTTTCAAATCACTTCGTTCATCCTTTGATATTTTCATAATTGTCCAAGAATGTAAAATGAACACATTAAACAATTTTTCTATTTATATGAATAAATAAATTATAACAAAATTAAAATGGTTGAAGGAATGTCACTTTGTACACTACAACAAAATATCCTTTTGGGGGCGGTTTTGGATTGCGCTGGTTTTTCTAACAACACCCCCCGACCCCCACCCCCCCCAAAAGTCCAATTCTTAGGAATTTTTTTTTGAGGGGAGGGAGGGTGGTAGAAAGTCCCCCTAAAGGTGTTTTTGAAAGCGATTTTTAGAACANTTAAAACTGCCCCGAAAAGATAAACTCTCGTGACTTTTGGAGGGTTTTTTTTAAAGACACCCCCCCTAAAGAATATATAGATCTAACACCAATATATATAGTATGCTTGTCTTGTTTACTTGTTGTTGAGGAAGTGACTCATCAATTCAAGATGAATTTGGAAAGCTCAATGGGAATCTACTTCAACCGTATGGAATAAGGTACGAGGTCTGATCCTTTAGTGTTAGATATTTGATTTCTATTGCATATTAGAAAGGATTGATTTCTGGAGTCAAGCTGTCTATTGTGGTACCCCAAGCCATAGGAATTTCTCTCTGTAACAAAATTGGTGACTCCACTAGGGAGTTCCTAGTAGTTGTCCTTCGGGGGTTTTCTATCGACATTCAATGACATTGAATTGCTCTTTTTCTCTTCTTTCTGTGTTGATTCGGGGGGCATGTTTTCCTCGTAGTGTCTGATTCATGTGAATTTTGTCTCAACTTGTCTATTTGCCTTTATTTTTATGCACCTTTCTTCCTGTATGTGAGTTTTTAACTCACAGTCACGTATATATGTGGGTTTCACTGCTATTTCCGTATACACACACGGGTTTACTGCGAACAGTCGCATATGCCTTTAGTTTTTCCTTCTAGAGGAAGATTTATTGTAGCTGGGTGATTTTCGTTGATTGCTGAGTCTCCTTTGATATTGCTAGAGTTTGTATACACCTCTGTTTCGGACCAAAGACATTTGTTTTTAGGGTAAAATTTATTTTTTGAAGAATGTTCTTGTCATTGCATTTTCAATTTTTTGTTTTGGGATTAGTGCATTAGATTTCTTTTACCTTAGTACTTTTTTTGAGTGCTACTTGAGTGTGCTTGCAGAGTCTGGGGGTTGTAGAACCATTATTTTTCTTTAGTATCTCATTTTTATTTCAAAAAATCCAAAAATATTTGCTTATCATTATGCATTGCATCTTGCATTTTGCATAGTACTTGCACTAGATTTTCTTTGAAGTATTAGTTAGGATTTCATATAGGAAATCTTACATTTATCATTTGAAGAAAATTGTACATTTCACATAGTAGCATACCATGTTTTTCATGGACACAATGCATTTGCATTGATTGTTAGGTGTGCATTTTGCTTCATGTTGTGATTTCTGAGTAAGTAGGTCTATTCCTGCTAAGCCTAGGGTTAGTGATCCTATTAGGATACCAGATCCGAGATGAGTGACTAAAGGGAACAACACGTACATAATTACTTAGGTCCCTTCGTCCTCTATCCCTAATTATTCGAATGTTGACCCTCCACCTCATTCACATGGTCCTTCGGGATGGAACATTCCTACAAATCATGTCCATACTGCTGTTACTTGACTAGTTGTGTCTTAGGTTCAAGTACCACCCGTTGTTTTGGGAGGTCATGTTCATAATTCTAGAGGTCATGTTACTACTTCCGAAGCGTATATTCCTACTTCTGGAATGTATATTCCTACTTATGGAGCGTATATTCCTACTTACGGAGTGTCTCATGGGACATCTCATGTGATGAATTATGGACCTTATTATGGGACGTAGTATGGACAGGGTTTTTCACCTTATGGGTATGGGTATCAACAACTCGCTTACTCTCCAAATTATGGCTTTGTAGCTCCGAATAGTCAAGGTACACCACAGTATGGTGCTTCCATGCCACCCTATATGGGTCGAATGGGAGGAGGGCACTATGGCCAAGGCCATGGTGGTTATGGTAATCAAACCTATGTGAATCAGAACTACCAAGGAGCGGTCCATCGACCTACTCATCCTAGGCTCCCTTTTCTTGCAACGCTAAATATTCCTGACTTGTTGAGATTGATGAATGATCATGTAGCTCATGACCCAGCTTGGCCGGCTGTCCCTACTAAGCTTCCCTAGGACATACCCAAATTCGAGGGCAAACCGGGAGAGGATCTGAGAGAACATGTTACTAACTTTCACCTATGGTGCTCTTCAAATTCCTTACTCTAGGACTAATCGATTTAATACTATTTCAACACACCCTTATAGGGCCTACCGCGAAATGGTATATAGAGTTACCTAGGGGGGCATTCGCTTTTTTCGATGACCTAGCAATGACTTTTCTTAACCACTCCTAGCTACCAGTGTGTTATGATGTTGGTACAGAACTCTTGTCGACATTTTGGCAGGATAAATCCACACATATCTTGGACCATATCCAAGAGTGGCGTAGAAGGAAGAGGTTGAGTAAAACATTTATACCACCGGAATTGATCCTCGAATGGTTCCTTAAGTCATTATTTCCTTATATAGCGAAGGATGTTTCTACATCTAGAGTACAAAATGAGGAACAAGCCATTTTTAGGGCACAGGAACTGGATTTGATTTATGCTCAATCTGGTTTGTTATATGGGATCATTCCCAATGCTCCGCGTTCGAGTTTCGACCCCAAAGTTATAAATGGACCACATGCCGATGGAATTGTTGGTTATGTGAGTGCTAAACTCGTAGATTTGCTTGTGAAACAAGTCAGTCAATTGTCAATCAACCAATCTGCTTCGGGACAAGCAATGGCTTCATCCCAACCCACCCAAATAGCGAGTGTGCTTTCGGTGCAATCGTTGGACCAAAAGGGTAACCAACAACCTAGAAGGAATAAAAAGAAGGGTAAGAACAATCATAAGGGTGGGAATAGGAATGAAAATGCTAATAATAATGAAAAGAATGCCCGTAATGCTGGGGGGGACAAGCAAGCTAAACGTAAGGTTAAATTTCCTTGCAAGTTGTGTAAGGAAGATCATGTCACTTACTTGTTCCCTTGTATCGATGAAGCCTCGAGATTCTTAGCACAGGGACCAGCTATGCTGACTAACCCTTTGCCTCACAATCAAAACATGAACTTGAGGACCCATGATCAGTCTGGTGGTGATCAAGATTCGGTGGAGGGTAGTGGTCATGGTTGCATTAAAATGGTATGTGCTGCAAAAGTTGTGACTCGTGCAAAGGACTATGGTTTGTCACAACCTAACCTAGGTAAGGAACCTGATCCACCAGGAACTCCTTTACGTATTGAAAAACTTGTGGATTAACCTAAAGCTGTACCTCGCATTACTAAGGGAGTCTTTAAGCATTAAGGGTACAATTCTAATGCCCGAGCCACCTAGAACTATTCTGTTGTTGAGGATTTGGGCCACACTCCTTGTGCAATGTCTGCACTAGAAGTAATTCAGAGTTGTCCTTCGCAAAGGAAGGCTTTGCTTTCTGCCCTTGGTGTGAACGATGATAATTATTCCTCCGCGATTAAAGTTGAAACTGCAGGACTTCAGCCTCACTTTCCTTACTATGTGTCTCTTGTGATTCATGTAGAATGTCTTAACATGACCGTCAAGAGCATCGTGATTAATGAAGGCATTGCTGCTTCTGTGATATCTTTTGTCGTGTTGGAAGGGTTTAGGTTTCACTATGTTGTCTAAATATGCAACCATGTTAACTGCATTTGATGGGAGATCGTTTAGGCTACACGGGATCCTTCCTTCCCTTAAGGTCCATTTGGGAGGGAAGACCATTGCAATAGAGGTCAAGGTGCTTGATGCGCTCCTTGACTACAACATTTTGCTGGGTAGGAATTGGATGTACAGTATGCAAGCCATCGCTTCTTCCCTATTTCACGTTGTATGCTTTCTATTTAATGGGAAGATAGTTACGATTGATCAAACGTCATTCAAGAATCTGTTGGTTACCTCATATTCGGGAGCTTCGATCCCGATCATAGAGCACTCTCAGCTGGCAACTGAGAGTGTGGGTGTGGGCATGTATCCATCCCTCATGGGAAGCTTTAGTTGTCCTGCACCTATTCTTATGATAGGGTCTAGTTTCGGTGAGGCTTCGACATCTGTGAGATCGGTGTCTTTTCGCATGAGTCATATGGAAGATCCTTGGATTCTTCTTAGACCGAATACTTTGAGTGAGCCCATCATGATGGACATGCCGTTGCCTACAAATATGGTAGCTTATCAAGCTAATATTGAGTGTGTTGCAGAGCCTAGTCCTTCCTCTTCACGAACGGAGGAGGAGGACTCGTATGTGCTGCCTGCATGGGTAGTTCAGTATTCTCACACACACGACTGCCTTGATAGTGTTTTTCCTTCAGATAAAGCGATTATTGAGGCCATGTCGAGAGTTGATCCACCATGGGAAGATCTCCATCATAGATCTTACTTTCTTCCCGAGCTTGACTGCTTGGAGCATGAGGACTTTAGGGAGGTTCTTAGTGAGAGAATTGGTAGTCCCATGGTTCTAGTAAGCTCTCCTAGTCCGATGGCTGATGGGAACATGGAAAATATATCTCCAATGATTCCTATCAATATCTCTTGCGATCCTAGCAGGATAGAGAATGGCTATATTGGGGCAGAATGTTCCCATGCTGAGATTCAAGAATACACCGAGCTGTTTAAAGAATTTCATGATATCTTTGCTTGGTATTATGATGAAATCCCAGGTATCGACCCTCGCATTGTTGAACACAAGATTAATACTTATCCCAACGCTAAGCCTATTCAACAACACTTGCATGCAGTGAATCCTAGGAAAGCACCTGCAATTAAGGTAGAGATAGAGAAACTGTTCAAAGCCGGTTTTATCTATACCACTCCCTTGATGAGTGGGTTTCAAACCCCATTTCGGTTGATAAGAAGCAGGGAGTGATCCGCATATGTACTGATTTTGGTGATTTGAATCATGCTTGTCCTAAGGACAATTTCCCCACACTATTTATTGATCATATTTTTGATGAGTGTGTGGGTAGCGAGGTTTTTTCCTTTATGGATAGCTTTTCCAGATACAATCAGATACAAATTAAACCTGAGGACCAACATAAGATTGCATTTATTTTTCCTTGGGGAACCTTTGCATATTGAAAAATGCCTTTTGGCCTTAAGAACACCGGAGCTACTTTTCAGTGAGCTATGACCTTGATATTCCATGATCTCAAATCGATTATCAAAGTGTTTTTGGATGACCTTGCTGCTCATTCTCGTATGAGAAAGCGTCATTCCTATCATTTGATATTGGTATTAGAAAGGTGCCACCATTATTTGGTCAAGTTAAATCCTCAGAAGTGCATCTTTTGTGTGAAGTCAGGTCGCTTATTAGGATTCATTGTTTCTAAAGAGGGTATAAGAGTTAACCCTTTGAAGGTTAAGGCAATACTTCAGTTGTCTCCCCCGAAAAATATTCATCATCTTCAATGTTTGCAAGGCATGGCAAACTTCTTACAGAGATTTGTTGTCAATTTTTCCAATTTGACTAGAGGCTTCATGTGTCTTTTGAATAAGGACACCACCTTTTGTTGGGATGAGTGAGCCCTAGCATCGGCCCCGGTGATTAGTCCCCTAGACTATAGCTGTGATTTTCTAATTTATGTGGCTACATCCATGGAGACGATTGGTATGGTTTTGGTTCAAGAGGATGAGGATCTCCAAGAGCATGTCATATACTATCTGAGCCAAAATCTTATTGACGCAGAGATCCATTATTCCCATGTTGAGAAACTTGCCTTAGCTACCGTACATGTAGTTCAATGGTTGAGACATTATATTCTCCTTCGGCAGACCTTGGTTGTAGCCCATGTCAATCTATTTGAATTCATCCTCACTCGAACGATGATTGGGGGAAAATATAAGAAATGTACTGTCATCTTGCAAGAATTCGATCTTGAGTTTTTTTCAAAAAAATCGAAGAAATTGTTAATTTTTGTGGAGCTTATATTGAATTTCCCAAGCAAGGCCGAGGAGTTGGTTTGGGAAGATATGTTTATCGATGAGCACATATTCTTAATATCAACTTTAGACCCATGGTATGGGGATATCATTATATATCTACAAACATTGAAGGTCCCTACTCACTTCTCACGGGATGAACGACGACGATTACATCACGTGTCTAAGAATTACCTCATAGTGGATAACACTTTGTACCGCCATGGGGTAGATTCCATTTTACATCATTGTTTAACTCATGAAGAGGCTGAGGTAGTGCTAAATGATTGCCATGGAGGGGCATGTGGTGGTCATCTATTTGGGATTTCTACATCCCAAAAAATCTTAAGAGCGGGTTATTTCTGGCTGTCGATCTTTAAGGATTGTGTAGATGCGGTCAAGAGGTGCCATCCTTGCCAAGTGTTTTCATGTAATATGCGCTCGAAACCTGCCTCATTACATCCCATCATCACCGATGGTCCCTTCACTAAGTGGGGGCTTGATTTTATGGGTTGCAATCCATCTTCAGCTGGGGGGCATGATCATATCATAGTGGCTATTGACTACTTCACGAAATGGGCTGAGGCTATGCCTACAATTAAATTCGATGG
Source organism: Pseudotsuga menziesii (assembly GCA_001517045.1). NCBI lineage: Eukaryota > Viridiplantae > Streptophyta > Pinopsida > Pinales > Pinaceae > Pseudotsuga > Pseudotsuga menziesii. The sequence goes on from LPNX010932504.1 coordinate 16,860, forward strand.
TGAGACAGCCGCGCACTTCGTATTCAACCAGATTATTACTTGGTTCGGGATTCCAAAAGATCTTGTCACTAACCATGGCTCACACCTTCAGAATCGTATGATGGAAGATTTGGCATCAAAGTTAGGGTACAAACAAGAGCATTCCTCCTCTTACTACCCTCAAGCGAAAGGACATGTAGAAGTAGTGAACAAATCACTCAAATCCATTCTCCAACAAACCATCACACAAGACAAGAATAATTGGCACATTATGTTATATCCCACTTTGTGGGCTTATAGAACCATTGTAAAGACTGCCACAGGTTTTTCTCCATATCAGCTTGTACATGGACTGGAGTTGGTATTGCTAGTTGAGTGCGAGATTCCTTCTTTGAATCTAGCCATAGAGCTCTTACTAGACACTTCACCATTAGAGGAGCGTCTGGTCCACCTTGAGAAACTTGATGAGCAGCATCGAGATGCCTTGGTGGATCTAGAAGTAAATAAGCATCGCGTTAAGGTCCAGTACAATGAGTCTGTCCATCCAAGGAGATTTAGTGCGGGAGACTTGGTCCTTTTGTGGGATCAACCAAAAGAACCCTTGGGGGTAGGAAAGTTTAACCCCATGTGGCGTCATTCTTATTTCGTTAAATGTGTGTTAGAGAAGGGCGCTTATGAGTTAGTGGATTGTGAGGGAACGACCTTGGCGGAGCCTAGAAATAGGCTCTAACTCAAAAAGTACTATGCATGATTTTCAACCAAGGCTGGTTATTGTATATTATTGGACAGTTTTGCATAGGTAGGTATTTTTCTTATGGTGATCAGGTTTGTGATTAGTTTTTGTTTCTTTTGGCAGATGTCAACGGAATCTTCCACCTTCATAGAATTCACGGATGGTGCAAGCTGTCACACTCAACACTCAACCTCTGCTGCTTGGGTGATTTATACTCCTATGGGTCAGGTATTGTCTTTAGGAGGTGTATGTTTACGGCCATATTTAAACAATGTTGCTGAATATAGTGTCGTTATTGAGCTTCTACGAGATGCCATTTCACATGGTGTTCTCTCTCTTGAGGTACGACTTGATTTGGAGTTAGTAGTGTCACAGCTTAATGGTTTATACCATGTTAGAGATCCAACATTATTAAGAAGATTCTTACATGTGAGATTATTAGAACGACAATTTGACAATATAACATACATACATATTCCAAGAATTAATAATCAAGTTGCTGACTCATATGCTAACTACGTGTTAGATTGGCATTTTTTTGATACACAATAAGCTCATCACAAACATAAATTTTTACATATGTAAATAAATAAACTGATCATCATAAAAGTTTTTATAAACATCCAAAATGTGGTAATACATAGTGTCATAATACAAAAATGGGGCTCTCGAGCCACCAAACTATAATACACGGTAGTAAAAAATGTATCACTCCTAGGTATCTAAGCCTATGGAGGAGGAGGGGGGTTGTGATTGTGGAATGTCACTACGGCTCTAGATAGCCGTCAAAATAGCCACACCCATGCTCATGGTACACCCACCACCTGGTGCTGCATGGCCTCAAGCAAGTCCTCAACTTGTGCAATGGGTACCTTGTGTGTCAGTCTCACAAAGTTGGTATGAATGCTTTGGAGCGTCCGCTCCGCATCCACACCCATGATATCGTCTCCTCTTCCCCTTTGTCTATGACAAGGGAAGCCTTCAGGCCACAATAATCCCACATCTACATGCATATGGTAGATGTCACTATGTATTGTCACCTAAAAATAGATTTTTTGATTCCACATAATCAGAAAACACAAAAAAAGTAAATAACTCAAAATTTTTAAAAAGAGGGTATAGATTCGTTACCTATGTCACCATATGCCAATCCTAGTGGTAGAGGCATGTTCGGGTCTCCCCAAAAATCTATCCCCATGTAGGGGTAGTCATTGATGGAAACTATCTATCATCGCCACCACGGAAAGAAATCAGTTGGATAGGGGTTGGACACCCTACCTCCACACAGTCTATGCATCGCATCCACCGAACGTCGTTTGGCTGGATCTCAAACCCCGTGTAGAGGAACATCAACTCTAGGGCTCAATCCTGGAACACACTAAAAAAAAACATGCTCAGTATGCTGCTGAAACTGAAGTTTTTCACTCTACCCATCTTGCACTCACTGAGCTGGTGTTTCATGTTGCCCAGTAGCGCAGTTCTCCAATCATATACTGTGGGTCTCATGCACTCCACTGCATAGAACATCAGAGGCTGCGAGGCCTGGTGGAGTGAAGCTAAGCCTGATATCCTTCCTAGTGTCAGTAGGATGGCCTTTAGGACCAGCACCTATATGGAGTTAGTTGGGATCTGACTCCCCACCTTCTCCATGTCTTGATAGCAGTACACCACAATGTATTAATCTATAGTCAAGCCACCTCCGGGCCCACGAGAGCATAGGTTCACCACTTCCCCCTGTCGGGAAAGTCTAGTAATAAAGTATATGTCCTCCAATTCTATGGTGAGGGACATCTCGTCTATCTAGAACAACTTTGAGTATGGATTCCAGTAGTCCACTAACATCTGCAATAGTCCTGGTTTGGCTCTTATGCCACCAAGACACCAAAATTTGTAAAGTCCACATGTGTGTAATGGTTGTTGAGCCATTAGATCTGCCTTTACTACCTCTTCTACATCACCATGTTCATGTTCTCTCCATTCCAGGACCATCCTGCACAAAAAATTTGAGTTTTGTCCACTAGAATACTTAAAAATCATTGAGAGCAGCCGCATACGCGATTGTTTGCTAAACAGACGCATATGTACATGACTTTGAGGGCGTTTTTCTCATATAGCCATCCCTATACGCGGGAAAACCCTCGATTTCTGTGTGGGCTGTGGCACGTATCTTAGAAGGGCCTAGAATCCCCATGGAATTCAACAAAATTTGCATCAAAATGAAAAAGTAGAGCATGGGTAAGTACCTGGAAAAAACAGTACTAGATTCCGCCAGCTGGATCTCCTGGAATTCGCTGTTGAAGTTCTAAGCTCAAATGGGTAGAAGTTTCAAAATTTTTATAATGTTTTGAATTATTTACTATTTATATAATTTTTTTAAAATTTTGAAAATGTTTACCCCCTTTCCTATAGTTCAGACCATTTCTAATCCTTTTGGACCATTTTTGGACTAATTTATAATGTAGGAGACCTTTTGTAGTGTTGTTTCAGCCGTTGGATTGACCCGTTCGTGTCGATTTCAGGTATCATGTATAAACTGGCATATAGGCTAGGTTTCATCACCGTTTGCATTTTGCATGACTTTATCATACTATTTCATTATAGCCTTAGGTACGAACCCACTCTATTATGTCACAGAACCTTCTTGTTGTTTTAGAAGTGGCATGATATGAGTGGTAGAGCTTGACCTTACATGGGTACCCTAGTTAGCACCTTATTTGCATTTAGTGCCCATGCTGACATTTTGTCCCTTAGGGTGTGGGAGTTCATTGTATAGTATTTCCATGACATTTCGCAAGAGCCTCATACTCCTCTTGATCTTTTGTTGGCCTATTTCCCTCAGGACTCCCTTATGTCAAGTTGTAAATGCATTATCATGATATTTTCCTACCCGATTGAGCCTTACGTCAGCTTCCTTGACATTGAGTATCAGCCATATAGCCCAAGCTTGTCTCATGTCTATCCATGCAGAGCCATTTTACATATCGTTTGCAGCTTGATTCCTGATTTTTACCGAGAGGGGACTTTCCCCCGAGTGTCGCTATCCTACACATGTATCCTTACATTGAGCATAGGTATGTTCCACTACTTAGAACTAGTTTATTTGACCATTATGACACTCGTCTCCTCCTAGTCTGTAACTATAAAGCAGTTTTATTCTTTTCCAAGCTTTTTAAATATTTGAAAAATTCCAAACAAAATCAAAAAACCAAAAAGCCAGAAAAGGAAAGATGTTATCTTTTGGGAGCTATCGAGTCGTGTCGCCTTCGAACAGAGCACTGTATATCACATCAGTTGGTTGGGTTTATAGTTTGACTTTAGGAGCTGTACTCATTTATTTAATTTTATCTACACTGACTGGCTAAGATTCCAGTCCCCATGGAGCCTTTGTCGATGCCTCCTGTGTCGCAAAGATGTCCCTATTTTGTATATCAAGTCTATGCTTCCTTTAATTAGTCACCATTCACTGTTATGCTCTTGTTCGAAGGAAGTTGAAATCTGAGTCAGCCATTCCTCGGTTATCTTGACTTTGCATGTCAGCCATTCCTGGTATAGTTACTAGTTTGTGCACTTTATGATCGAGTCCTTCCACATTATACAGCTTTGCTGAGTACTTCGTTTTGGATGATGGGGGATTCCTTAATTCCCTCCTTATAGTGGATTTCATCCCATCGACTCCATATCATTTATTCTGGGATTGGAATCTAGAGTCATCTTTGAGTGCCTTGAGAAGTGGCAAGTTCTCTTGCCATCAACCGTTTTTTGGAATACATTCATGTGCCCTGATCGATGGATACTCTCAAGTGTTTGACCTCAACACATCTATTCGCACTTGTTATTTTTCACTCTAGTACCTTGATTCCCATTTTCATTATCGGTGGGTGATCTCACGTCTGTTAATGGTATACATCAATGACCGGTAATCAGACGATGGACTACTATGCTCGACCTTGACACCTCTATTCACATAGTAGGACATGTACTCATAGTAGTTTGTGTAGAAGACCTTCCAGATTGGTGACATCTCTTATATGCTACCTCCTTGATCGTGCAAGTGTTCATGAGATTTCAGCTCTCGTGACTTGATTCCAGTATATGTCAAACATTTCCAGCTATCATGGAGATCTTGATCCATTGTATATCTTTAGCCATTATGGAGATCATGATCCTTTGTATATCTTCATCATGGAGATTCTGATCTATGTATATTGTACATGGCGATGACCACTTATGTGATATTCTCTATCATGCCTATTCATCGCCATCGTACTGTTATGTATCCGGGACTGCCATATGTATTTGCAATTATGTGCATAGTTGTATCATTGTACTATGTTGATTGGCTGTCTGCTCTTCCATTTTGGATCCTTCATCACTCCACTTCTGGGATGGACTTATAATGTATTTCAGCCATCGTATGACCCCTCTGACCTCACACATTAGGGGGCATCTATTATATCTGATTTTACCACACCAAGTGAGTCACACTTGCATGGCCTTCCCCTATCATACTGGAGACTCCTTAGACCCCTTCGACCATTTTTTGTCCTTTGATGTTTCCTAGACCATCCCTATAAACATGTGAAAATTGATACATGCAACTTTTAAACCCCTAATAGCATATATACGCGGGTTTGACCCCTAAAATCACGCACATTGGGATGTGTACAAAATCCAAATCCTTTTGGAGTTTTCCTTGACATGGATCTAACTCACTTGACTGCTAGCCTTCCATATTCCTTGAGATCGCTTGGATTCGACCTTTCATTGCCCCTTTGAAAAGCTATATACGGAACTCTTTGGATACATTGAAGGCATAAGAGAATTGAGAGCAGAGAAACTATAGTCCATTGTTGCCGGAACTTGTGCTTGAGTCTGCATACCTTTGTCCCTTGGAGCACTTTTGTGTTCTTCCCAAGCTTGCCTTTTGCTTGTGAGCTCGCTATCAAGAGATGAAGGATTGAGGTGGTGGAGGCCCAAATGGGGGATTCAGTCTGTTTGATTCTTAGACGCGCTGACAGAGGTTGTATTCATTGTAATGTCTGATTTTATATTAATAGAAATATATTTTCCTATCCAATAATGTATGTTTGAATGAATATTTTATCCATGGATGATTTCAAATGATTATACATTGTTGATTATATATGCTAGAATAGATCTAACACCAATATATATAGTATTCTTGTCTTGTTTACTTGTTGTTGAGGAAGTGATTCATCAATTGAAGCTGAAGCTGGAAAGTTTAACGGGAATCTACTTCAACCATCCAGAATAAGGTACGAGGTTTGATCCTTTAGTGTTAGATATTTGATTTCTATTGCATATTGGAAAGGATTGATTTCTGGAGTCAAGCTGTCTGTTGTGGTACCCCAAGCCATAGGAATTTCTCTCTGTAACAGGGATCTGTTTCATTTTTACACAAGCTTGAAACAGAAGGTAACTATGCTTGGAACATGGTTTCATTTTTATGCAATATTGAAACCAAAAGGTAAACTATGCTTAAGGAAACCTACTTCATTTTTTAATGAGCTTGAAATAGAAAATGAACTATGCTCAAGGAAAAACTGACATGATGGTCAGAACTTGACATGGAAAAATTGACATGATGGTCAAGTGTTATTTCATTTTTTAATGAGCTTGACATAGAATGGGAACTTTGCTCAAGGAAAATTGACATGATGGTCAGGTTCTATTTCATTTTTTAACAAGCTTGACATAGAATGGGAACTTTGCTCAAAGGCGTCTGTTTCATTTTTTAAGGAGCTTGACATAGAATGGGAACTTTGCTTAGGGGAATCTATTTCATTTTTTAACGAGCTTGATACAAAATGGGAACTTTGCTCAAAACATGGTTTCATTTTTATGCAAGCTTGAAACCAAAAGCGTAAACTATGCTTAAGGAGTGGTTTTATTTTTTAAGGAGCTTGAAACCAAAAGTAAACTATGCTCTTAAACCTGCTCCTATCAAACATGATATCCAGAGGTTTGCAGGTTGCCCCCATTACATAAAAGCTAGCAGCTTAGCTCTATTATGATGGCATAAACATAATCGCGTCTAAGGAGCAGATTGAAATCTAAAGGACCTTGGACCACCATAACATCAATACAGACAATTTTCCCTCCTAATGTAATAGGTAAACAAGGAAAGGTCCCTAAATGTGAGGTAGGCCTACGATTAAAAGCTAGTATCTGATCGGTGGCTGGCACAAGCTGAGGAGAACCTAAAGCTTGCCAAGCAGTTGAGGATAGAATATTAACAGAAGCCCCTTCATCAACAATAGTGTGAAGTATCCTCCTAGTAGTAACATTCACAACTATCTAGAAAGGAACACTTGAATGAAGATGAGACTCTGTTAGGTTACTCCAGTCAAAGGAAATAACCTCACTACTTGGAGAGGGTTCTGTCAAAACAGACAAAATTTCCTCTTGTCGAGAACAATCAGAATGAAGCATAAAAACTTTGGTAGGTTTTGGTTCATTCTCTATTGGAAGAGAAGAACAAGACGAAGATTTGGTCAAAGAGACTACTTCAGTCTTAACACTCTCTGATGAAAGAGTGGGATCAGGTAGAAATGACACCGACTTGACCAGTTTAACTTCACTCTCTAGAGGAAGAGTGGAATCAACCATAGATAAATATGAATCGACCACTTAGTCAACTAGTCGGGGATTGAGGGATAACTTACAATCACTTATTGGAATCACCTATTGATGATAAGTAATATTTTCCAACCAACGCGAAGCTTCATCCATGCTTGGACAAATAAAAGTGCGATGCATAGCCTTGCATATCAAACAAGGATACAATACTTTACCCTTACGACCTTTTACCAATGGGTCATTGGTTGGGGGAGTATCATCAACATGATGATCAGAGGTTGATGACACAAATGGTTTGGACCTTTTAGACTGTTGATGTAATTGTAACTTCGGAATGTATTCACTTGTATTTCTTATCTATTGTAACCTGATGTTTATTCCAGGATGTATTTGAGTCATGTCATGCCCCGATGTTTCGATCAGTAAGTTTCTATAATGAGAAAGTCATGTCAAGTCATTGTGGGTAACCATCCTATTGGTAAAAGGTTAAAGTCCCCACAGTTGTGGGGCCCTTAGGTTATTAGACTATCATAGTGAAATCGACCCTAGGTGAGTCATCGTAAGTTGGGGAAATAGTCCCCACCATTGTGTTAACCTCCTATTGGTCAGAGGAGGAAAAGTCCCCACAAGTGGTGGGGCACTAGGTTTATTAGACACTCCTAGAGATGTCGGCTCTAGTAAGTAATTGTTAAGTGAGGCCAACATGTTGGAGTGCACTTCAAGTGAATGGAAGAATATAAATAGAGAGTGAGAGAATCTCTATTTATCACTTGCAACAAACACACTCACTCATTCGGGCACATGAGTGAGAGAGGAGAATCTCTCTCAGTGTGAGAGAGAGAGACTGTTGCTATCGGGAGTGCATATTACTGTTTTGGGGTCTTACCATTTTATGCTGATTCTATCTCTGAGGAAGTTGTGGGGTATTATCCTTTATGGTTTCCCTGAGGAAAACTCTTTGTGTCTCTTGTCTCTTGTGATGTGCTTATGTTTTATTGTTGTGCTTGTTATTCTCTTAGTGAAAATATCCTAAGATCATAATGCTAGCTTATATGATGAAAAACTAACATGGTATCAGAGCTAACCTGAGAAGAAGACATTGTGCAGCTACAGAAGCTAGGGATTCTTACTTTTTGGGTCTCTCTCCACAATCCATCAAAAAAAGTATGCTAGGATGACTCTCCATTGAAAGGGCATGGACTGTACTTTCAGTGGTCCAAATATCAAACTCAGAAGATCAACCAGTGACACGTGGCATTCCGTACAACTTCGCTGTTCTGAACAGTCCTGTAAGAGGTCACCTTGGGAAAAGGATCATAAATCCCGATTGATGAAACCAATTCTAATGGAACCTATGGTGTTGGATCAATGACATGTGAGGTTAGCTCAGCACGAAATTTCATATGCAGAGGAGTATTAATTTCAGATATATCACAGAAACAGTAACAGGCATTTCTATAGAAGAAATTGGAAAATTAGGGCTTCCTGTTCCGGGAGCTTCCCTCCACTGTTTTTAGAAAAGGAGTACATTGGACAAATCCATTTGAAGAGATCTATCTGTCTATCCAATCATATCTAAAATATTTCAAGTTTTTAAAATTAGGGGTTTTGTGACAAACCATAGATCAGCCAGTTCTGGAACCAGGACGGACACCTCAAAGCGGTAAGATCTAATCCTTTGCTATTTTCATTTGAGATTCTCATTTCAAAGTGATCTATCACATCAGCTTGATGATAAGCTTGGTGAAGTTGACAAATTCCAAGCATGGAAGTATATGATCTCTCTGAATAAAATGAATTGGACACCTACATGAGTAGAGAGGTTCCAGTTTCAGAGGGAGATGAGGCTAGAAGCCTTTCATAAGAAGAACTTGGTCAAGGCCAAGAAGATCATGGTTGATTCAGTCATGGATCAACTTGTACCACAAGTGTCTTCCCTAAAAACACCGATGAGGTTTGATTCCTTGACCAAGCTATTTGAAGGGAAGAACATATGTCAGAAGATGACCTTAAGAAACCATTTGAAGAATGTGAAGATCCAGAATGCAGAGACCATGCAGTCATAAGGGTCTCTCAAATCAAAGAACAACTTGAAGTGGTAAAAGTAGAAGTGAATAATGCAGAAGTGGTGATAGCAACCTTGAATGGTCTCCCAGGATCATGGGATTCATTCATTTAAAGAATGTGTCCCAGAAAGAAGTAATTACTTTTAGCAAACTCTTGGAAGAAGAAGAATCTCTACCCATAAGAAGAGAAAAGAATATGGAAGCAACTGAAGATTAAGCTCTCATCATGTAAAAAAGATCCCTCAAGCGATGAGGAATATGAAGATCTCAACTCTTGAAGAACTTCTTATCCACATTAGCATTTGGATAAGAAACGATGCTATCATGAATGAAGAAGATGATGAAGCTGAAGTCTCAAGAAGGAGTATACCCACGAATCAAATAAAGATAAGTATTCAATTGTTATTTCATAATATTGTTTTGTTCTGCATTTGTTCATATTCAGTTGATGTATCATGCATGATAGGATGTTTGCATTAACAACAGTATACTACTAATATGCATGTGATGGGTAAGTAGCCCATGGTGATATACAACTCTCCATTTCTACTTATGTAGAATGAAGCCTCTTTGTTGACATATTGGATTAGTGCACAATCTCAATGTTGTCCTGGTAGAGATGGAAGGCATCTAGAAAGTTTCCATAAGATATGGATGGATGTTGTATTGGCTAAAATAGTTGCATGATCATATAATTATGCATAAGAATTTTTCATTATGAATATACCTTATGAAATGTTTCTAACCATACAACTACATTTGACTTATAGGAAAGATTGCATACATAATCACCTGCAAGCAAAGAAGAATGAGACTTATCCAGAGAACAAGTGACGAAATTTCAAGACAAAGAATAATATGACGAGTGCAGTGACATCATTGATGCAAAACCTTCCAGCCACCAAGAGGAAAGGGAAGACCAGTTCAAGAAGAGTGATGTCAGGGTGCAGTATCGAGACCTGAAGAGAAGTTCATAGTTCCATCATGCAGTAGATGGAAACATCGTGGGATACAAAGCAAGATTCATAGCACGAGGCTTCTCATGAAAAGAAGGCATAGAATACGAAGAGACATTTTCATCCAGTAAGATTTGAAACACATACATGATGAGATTGATGAATATCTTAACCTTTGCTACAAGGTTGAAGATGAAATTCTATACACTATATGGTTACATAGAATATTAGTAGCATAGGAAGCTACTTGTCACTCCAGTACAGAATGTTTTAGTGCATAGAGTATGGAAGACAGAGGGAGTATGATGCTTCGCTTCAGAGGGAGTAACTACAGATTATCTTGAGGTTAGACATGGTATGACAGGATGGGCAGATTATTGATGACTCTAGGCTTTACTAAGAGTAAAGTGGATTCCAACCTTTTCTTCAAGGTTGAAGGTGGAAGACCAATGATGCTCTGGTTATGTGTTGATGCACTATTTTCTAGGAATGGAGGTGTCGACAAAGGAAGTATGCAGTAGAGATCCTGAATAGGTTTTGGATGATGGATTGCATGACCACACCTATGGCATCGAACCTAAATTTGTTAAGTGATTCTTCATTAGAGATGGTTGATGCTTCAATGTATTGTCAGATGATTGGGTCCTTGATGTATCTGATGAACGCGAGACCAGATATTTGCTTTGCTGTGAACACCTTGAGCCAGTTCCTCACAGATCTGAGACATGTTCACTTGATTGCTGCAAAGCATATTCAGAGGTACCTGAGGGGTACAGTTGATTATGGCCTCAAGTACAATGTGAATCAAAAGATTAACTTGGAGGGTTATGTTGATTCAGATTGGGAAGGAAGTGCCATCGATAGGAAGAGCACTTCAGGGTGTTGCTTCAGTATGGGATCAGGTGTGATTTCTTGGTTTAGCAGGAAGCAATCTTATGTGGCACTGAGTACAACTGAAGTAGAGTATGTCACAGCTTGTTCAGCTAGTTATGAGGCAGTATGGATATAGAAGCTATTGTCTGATTTATTTGATCTCCAGATGGATGCTACTTGTATACATTGTGATAACCAGAGTTGCGTGAAGTTGTCAGAGAATCCAGTGTTCCATGACAAGTCGAAGCATATCGAGATCAAATATATGGGAGCAGTGAAGCTCTAGTATGTCGCGATGGAGGAACAGGTAGCTAATGTGTTGACGAAGCCATTGGCCAAAGTGAAGTTCGAGTACTTCAGGGAGAAGCTTGGTGTTCTCCAGATCGAGGTTTCCTCCAAGGGAAATTGATGAGTCCCAAAGCCATTCTGACGAGCAGGTCAGATATAAGGACTGATCCATTCTGTCATGGTGAGAGGATTCAGTTCCTTCCATGTCAGATATGAGTGCTAAGACCCAAATCCATTCTAACGAGTAGGTCAGATGTAAGGGCTGAGCCATTATGTCATGGTGAGAGGATTCAGTTCCTTCCATGTCAGATATGAGTGCTGAGATCCATACCCATTCTAACGAGTAGGTCAGATATAAGGGCTGAGCCATTCTATCATGGTGAGAGGATTTGGTTCCTTCCATGTCAGATATGAGTGCTAATTGCCATTCTGGGAATGGAGGTACCTGGTCAGTTACCAGGAACACTGATTCCGAGACTGAGAGAGCCATTCTGACGAGTAGGTCAGATATAAGGGCTGAACCATTCTGTCATGGCTAAAGGATTAGGTTCCTCCCATATCAGATGTGAGTGTTGGCCATTCTGTCGATTAGGACAGATGTAAGGGCAACTACCACTCTCCAGGAGAGTGGAGGCACTTGGTAAGTTACAAGGTAGCTCAGTCTGGGACTGCGGGCCTTTCTGGTGAGGGTGGAGGATTTGGTTCCTTCCAAGTCAGATGTGAGTGCATGCCATTCCATCAGGGTGAGAGGATTAAGTTCCTTCCATGGACAATGTAAGTGCGGTCCATTCTATCATGGTGAGAGGATTAAGTTCCTTCCATGGTCGATGTAAGTGCAGGCCATTCTTTCATGGTGAGAGGATTAAGTTCCTTCCATGTTAGATGTAAGGGTAGTCCATTCTATCATGGTGAGAGGATTCAGTTCCTTCTATGACAGATGTGAGTGCAGGGCATTTCTGATGTGATTGTAGTTTACTACATGATCAGATGTGAGTGTTGGGTGTGTCTTTCTGACGAGTAGGTCAGACGTAAGTGCTGGGCATGCCTTTCTGATGAGTAGGTCAGATGTGAGTGCTGGGCATGCCTTTTTGATGAGTAGGTCAGATGTAAGTGCTGGGTGAAGACCTACCTGATGGCTAGGCCTACAACCAGCATGAAAGAAGGCTGGCTCTATAGAACTTCCTATGACAAGATAGCACACACATGATGATGACCAGATGAGATCCATATCAAGCTATGATGTAGATCCGGTTATGATGACTCTGAGAGATCTAGATCGAGTGATGATCCAGATCCAGCAGTGATGATCTAGATCGAGAGATGATCTAGATCCAGATCCAGATCAAGTGATGATCCAGATCCAGTCCAGTGATGACGATCCAGATCCAGTGATGATGATCCAGATCGAGTGGTGATCTAGATTCAGTGATGACGATCCAGATCGAGTGATGATTTAGACTCAGTGATGATGATCCAGATCCAGTGATGATCTAGATCCAGTGACGATGTTCCAGATAGAGTATGATCCAGTGACGATGCTCCAGATAGAGTATGATCCAGTGACAATGATCTAGATCGAGTGATGATCTAGATCCAGATGAAGATGAGCTAAAGATGAAGATGACTTGAAGATTAATATCATGAGAACTCAATGATGATCCAAATGATACAGAGAAGAAGACTTGTGCTAATAAATTGTGTCGAGAGAATACCTTCCTAGTTAAGAGGGAGTGTTGATGTAATTGTAACTTTGGAATGTATTCACTTGTATTTCTTATCTTTTGCAACCCGATGTTTATTCCAGGATGTATTTGAGTCATGTCATGCCCCAATGTTTCGATCGGGAAGTTTCTATAATGAGAAAGTCATGTCAAGTCATTGTGGGTAACCCTCCTATTGGTAAAGGGTTAAAGTCCGCACAGTTGTGGGGCCCTTGGGTTATTAGACTATCCTAGTGAAGTTGACCCTAGGTGAGTCATTGTAACTCAGGGAAATAGTCCCCACCATTTTGTTACCCTCCTATTGGTTAGAGGAGGAAAAGTACCCACAAGTGGTGGGGCACTAGGCTTATTAGACACTCCTAGAGATGTCGGCTCTAGTAAGTAATTGTTAAGTGAGGTTGACATGTTGGAGTACACTTCAAATGAATGGAAGAATATAAATAGAGAGTGAGAGCCTCTCTATTTATCACTTGCAACAAACACACTCACTCATTGGGGTGCATGAGTGAGAGAGGAGAAGCTCTCTCAGTGTGAGAGAGAGAGACTGCTACTTTCGGGAGTGCATCTTACTATTTTGGGGTCTTACCATTTTGTGCTAATTCTATCTCTGAGGAAGTTGTAGGGTTTTCTCCTTTATGGTTTCCCCAAGCAAAACTCTTTGTGTCTCTTGTCTCTTGTGATGTGCTTATGTTTTATTGTTGTGCTTGTTATTCTCTCAGTGAAAAGATCCTAAGATCATAATGCTAGCTTATATGATGAAAAAATAACATAGACCACTATTTTTGTACACGGGAGAGACCAGGACACTTCTTAAGAAGGTGGTCCCCCTTGCAAAGCTTACAAGGGAACTTGGGTTTTTCTAATGTTCTCTTAGAAAAAGCACCATCAAGAGCAGATGGTTGCTTCTTTTTCTCTTTCTTATCATTCTTCTTATTAGCCTTCCCTTTCTTCTTCTTCTTATCCACATGACTACTAACCATAGATATTTCGTCAAGTGAAGAAGAAGGAAGGGATGAAGCAACAACCGATGAAGAAGGAGACGGATTAGGTTGAGGTCGATCCTCTCCTAGAGGAGAGGTGACATTTGAGACATTAGGTGTAATAGGAATTATTGGATTAAAAATCCATACCGGTAATCCTATAGTTAATCCAGGAAGATTTATAGTGGCAATAAAGGGAGGACCAATACCTTTACTTGGAGGGAATACAAAAGGCACACCTTGGAAAGGGACCTCTTCAGTGGTAGTCCTAGATGAGGATGCCATCCCTAAACTCTCTAATAACCCCCTAACTACCATGCAAAAGCAAGTACTACTCAAACTAAAAGAAACAAGGAAACATGTGAAAGGAGGGGATAAGAGTTAGGAGCCTCACAGGATAGGTCAAAAGGATAACTCAAATGGTTTGAGGATTCCAAAAAGGGTCTCCCAATATACACAAGGTACGTGGGAGCTCAAATTGGTAGTAGTGTTTTCTAATGCATAACTGTACACAAGGGTCCTTCCGATATACAATCAAGTACGTGAAGTACCTTTCTATGTACCTCAAGGGTATGTGAAAGGCCGTTTGATATACCGAAGGTACGTGGAAGAACCACACGAGTACTAGGATGTAATGTGGATAAGTATTGACAGCTCCTACGCTTAACCACACCCAAACACATCTCTAACTTATCACTCAAATTGCTAAAAGTTTTAACCTAGTACTACCGTTAATTTTATCTTGTGCGTTTAGGTGGAACCATGGAGTGAAAACTTGAAATTAAAGAAGATGCACACTGATCTATATGATAATGCAGGTTTTCCTCTTCAATGAAATTCTACCTAAGAGAGGGAGAGAGATTTACTTTTCTTTCCAAAAATGCACTCCCAAATGCAAATGCAATTCTGTCTTTTCAAATGAAAAGGGAAATATCAATGCACCCCAACAATCTTCAAGGAAAATAAAAAAGAGATCTAGAGAACATCGAACATAAATAAACCAAAGATGTTCCCTATCTTTTCATGTTTGAAAAAGACACATAAAAACTTAATGGAAAGATGATTTCACTAACGTTTCCAAACAAATCTAACTCTAATGCACGCAAAGTTGAAAACAGATATTTCTTCTCAATGAAAGTAAGATCTAAAATTTCAAACAATCATGCACCAAACAAGAAGAAAATCATTCAACAAACTTGCGAATAAAGAAAAAGAGAGAGAAAACTAAAACTTCTCTTTGAAACAGACAAGGAAACGAAGAACCAATCTTTCCTACCAAGCACTGAAAAAATCAGCATGCAAAAGGAAACAAGAATCACCCCAAGGAAAGAAAGACTCAAAATGACATGTATCACTCATGCATTCCAAGTCCAAAACAAACCAAAACCTACTCATGAAAATGAAATGTATATCTCCAATTCCAATGAATAATATCTACAGAAAAGAGCAAGAGGTTTCAAGAAAAGAAAATAATGCAAAATCCAATGCAAGAAACATAAACTCTCTTTGAATGCAGAAAGAATACAACAATCAAAGAGACTACATAATACATAATTCATGGCCCCTTCCAGCCATGAGGGACAATTTTTTTTTTCAAAAATACACTTCATTTTCATCAAAAAGTAAGCCAGAAACACACAAAAATAAAAAAACATAGTCTGGAACAGGGCCTACCTAGCACCACACAGATGAAGCTGTTGATTGGCAGTTTTGAGGCAGAACCACTCCTTGCTCACTGGATTCAGGCGGTGGCACCGCTTATTGCTAACTTGACTAAGGTAGTGGCACCACTCCTTACCAAAGTCACATGTGTGGTTCCCTATAAAAATCCAAAACACAATGAGAACGAAAGATCAAGTTAGAAAAAGACTAGATCAAGGAAAATACTGTTGGATTGAGTATGGAAACAAAGCATAAAATACCGAAATGACTCAGATTTGAATAGATATGGAGTTTTCAAACCCAAATGAAGTCATTCAGAGAGTAGATCTGACTGAAGAGAGCTGAAGAAGGAGCTTGGATTAGGACAAGAGTTGCAGACTGAGGAATATTAGAATGACCTATCCACAACTTCAATCCCCAATGGAGTCACCAGATTTGTTAGCTAGAATATTTCAGCTACTGCGGATAGAAAGGTGTTCCACTGGTCTGAATGGTTTAGATCTAGAACAAATAGAGGGCAGAGGTTGAAGACTCTCCTTAGACACTGTAGATATATGGAATACAAGGCTTTGATAGTCCACCTATGTACCTACAATCAAGCTCAACACGAAATAGATCAAAGCAACCAGAATATGATCTACTAATCTATGCTACTAACTAAGGAATCTAGCAACATACATGCAAAATCACAACAAAAACAACATATGTGGGATAGAAATAAACTTGCATTAAATAATATGAAGAAGTTTACAACCAAGCCTTAGTGTTGACATGCATCTCCATGAAACCAGACATTCTCATCCACAAAAGCTCTTACTCTAGCTCTCTATGCTCTCTTCAAATGATCTTGAGCCAATGATCAATCCAACAGCATAACAATACCTCAAGTGTTCTCTTCCTCAACCATGGCTATGAGCTCATATTTATAAGGATTTAATGGATAGAGTAGGTTGAGAAACTAGTGGGTGAGGTGGCTTCTAAGATCCTAGGATGAGGGATCTCGAGCTCAACCAACCCACAATAGTAGGGATAAAGTAGGACACGAGGCTTGTCATCTAGAAGCCTCGAGAAATTTCTCTTTTTCCCTTTTTACCCAGGGTACCGCATTTCTCCTTCTATGACAAAGAGGTTTTGGTAATAACCGCTTATGGACCAAGCACAATAAGTGGTGGCACTACTTATGGGAAACAGATGATGGGCGGTGCAAATAGGGGTACTACTCCCAGATAAAGGGGCATGCGCGGTACTAGGAATTTGTATGAAAGATTGATGAAAAACCATTTAGTTTCCACTCCAGAAGATGGGATTCAGGGAAAGTAGGTATGTCAAATGTCTTATCACATGATGGTGACATAATTTTGGTATAACATGTCACCATATGCCACTCTTGGTGGTAGGGGCATGTCCATATCTCCACGGAAGTCTATCCCTGCATAGGGGTAGTCATATATGGTGATGATATACCTCCACCACCATGGAAAGAAGTCTCTTGGGTAGGGGTTAGCCACCCTACCTCTGCCTAGTCTACGCATAACATTTTCCCAACATTGTTGGGATGGAACTTGAACTCCATGTGGAGGAATTTCCACTCTAGGGCTTATCCCTGGTACCCGCTAAAAGAAGAATGTGCTCAGTATGCTCCTGAAACGAAAGTTCCGCACCCTTCCCATTTTGCAATCACCGAGCTACTGTTTGATGTTACTCAACAGCACCATGCTCCAGTCATACACTATGGGTCTCATACACTCCACCGCATAGAACATCAATGGCTGAGAGGCCTGGTGAAGTGAAGCTAATCTAGCTATCCTGCCTAATGCCAATAGTATGGCCTTCAGTCCCAAAACCTGGATATATTTTGTCGGGATTTGACTCCCAACCTTTTCCATCTCTAGAAAGTAGTACACCGCAATGTTCTCATCAATATTCAATCCACCTCCTGGCCCGTGAGATCGAATATTTACCACCTCTCCTCATTGGGATAAACAAGTGATAATATGTCCTCAAATTCAATGCTGAGGGACATCCCGTCAATGTGAAAAGTCTCAAATTCTAGGTCCCAGTAATCCACTAGTAGCTGAAGGAGTCTTCGTTTGGCCCTCAGGCTACCAAGACACCAAAACTTATACAAACCACAAGCCCATAATGCTTGTTGAACCATAAGATTATCTTGTATGGCCTCTTCCACATCACCATGTTCTCTCTCCCTCCAATCTAACACCATCCTACACAAAAAACAAGAGTTTTGATTAAAACTTTCCTTTGAAAATCTCATTTGCGGCCCCATATGTGATTGTTTGCAAAATAGCCACGTATGTAAGCAGGTTTGGGTGTTTTTTCCGTGTATGGCAAGCCCTATACGTGGAAAAAACCTTGATACCTGTGTGGGTCGAGATGCACAACTTGGGATGGCCTAAAAAATTAATTGGACCATGAAAACTTAAAATTTTTACATGAAATAGGAAGAGGAGGACATCAGGAGTTACCTAGATCAAACAGTGTCGAATTTCATCAGACGATGCTCCCGGAATTCGCGTCGGAAGTTTTGAGCTCAAATGGGTAAAAATTTCAAATGATATGGAATTTTTAAATTTTTTACTATTTTTAGAAATTTTTTGAAATTTTTTACACACTTTCTATAGTTTTTGAGCATTTCTGACCGTTTTGAACTAATTTGATGATGTAGGAGTCCATTTTGAGCGCGGTTTGACCGTGGTTTTAACCCGTTCATGCCTATTTTAGGTATTATGTATAAACTAGAATATAGGTTAAGTTTCACATCCATTTGCACTTTTCATGACCTTATGACCGTTTCATTATAACCTTAGGTACGAAGCCATTCTATCTTGTCACGGAACCTTCTTGTTGCTTTTAGAAGTGACATGATGTGAATGGTAGAGCTTGACCATACATGGGTACTCTAGTTAGCTCCTATTTTCCATTTGGTGCTGATGCCAGTATTTTTCCTTTAGGGTGTGGGATTCCTTTGTATAGTATCACCATGACTTTGTGCAAGGGCCTTATACTCCTCTTGATCTTTTTGATGGCATTTTCCCAAGGAATCCCTTATGTCAAGTTGTAATTGCATTATCATGAGTTTTTCTTGCCTTATTAAGCCTTATACTGGCTTCCTTGACTTTGATTATCAACCATATGGCCCGATCTTGTCTCACGTCCAGCCAAGAAGAGCCATTTTACATATCTTTTGCAGCTTGATTCCCCATTTTTTACCAGGAGGGGACTTTCCCCTAGGTGTCGTTATCCTACACATGTTTCCTTCCATTGAGCATAGATATGTTCTGCTGCTTGGAACTAGTTTTTTTTCCCATTGACACTCGTCCCCTCCTAGATTTGTAACTATAAAGCACTTTTATTCTTTTTCAAGATTTTCAAAATATCTAAAAATGTCCAAAAAAATAAAAAAACCAAAAAATCGGACAAGAAAATATGTTATATTTGGCAGCAATCGAGTTGTGTCACCTTCAAATAGAGAACTATATATCAGATCCATTGGTTTGGTTAATAGTTTGACTTTAGGAGCTATGCTCATTTCTCTGAGTTTATCTCCATCAACTGGTTAAGCTTCCAGTACCTATGGAGCCTCTGTCGATGCCTCCTGTGTCGTAGAGATGTCCTAGTTTTGTATATTGATTCTATGCTTCCTACATTCAGTCACCATTCACCTTTATGCTCTTGTTCGAAGGAAGTTGAAGCTTGAGTCGGCCATTCCTCAGTTTTCTTGACTTTGCATGTCGACCATTCTCGATACTTGTCCTGGTTCAAGCACATCATGATCGAGTCCTTCCACATTATATAGCTTTGCTGAGTACCTCATATTGGATGATGGGAGATGCATTAATGCCCTCCTTCCCACATATTTCATCCCATCAACTTTAGATCATTTATTCTAGGATAGGAGTCTAGAGTCATTTGAGTTCCCTGAGACTTACAATCATTAGTAGTAGGTTCTCTCGCCATCGATAGTTTTGCGAATACATCAATGTCCCCTGATCGATGGATTCTTTCAATTGTTTGACCTTAAAACATTTATTCACGCTTGTTAGATTGCACTCTAGTACCTTGATTCCCATTTTCATTATCGGTGGGTGATCTCGCATCTGTTAACGGTATACATCAATGACCAATAATCAGACGATGGAATACTATGTTTGACCTCGACACCTCTATTCACATAGTAGGACATGTACTCGTAGCTATTTGTGTAGAAGAATTTCCATATTGGTGGAATTTCATATATGTTACCTCCTTGATCATGCCAGTGTTCATGAGATTTCAGCTCTCGTGACTTGATTTCAGTGTATGTCAGATATATTTATCCATTATGGAGATCTTGACCCATTGTATATCTTCATCTTTCATGGATATCATGATCCTTTGTATATATTCATCATGGAGATTTTGATCTATCTATATTGTACGTGGCGAAGACCACACATGTCATATTTTGTATCATGCCTATTCATGGCCATTATACTCTTATGTATCTGGGACTGCTGTATGTACTTGCAGTCATATGCAAATATATTTGTACTATACTGTTGGATGGATGGTTCTTCCACCTGGTTCTTCATCACTCCACTTTTGGGATGGATTTATAATGTATT
This sequence comes from Pseudotsuga menziesii, assembly GCA_001517045.1. Classification (NCBI taxonomy): domain Eukaryota; kingdom Viridiplantae; phylum Streptophyta; class Pinopsida; order Pinales; family Pinaceae; genus Pseudotsuga; species Pseudotsuga menziesii. The sequence goes on from LPNX010932504.1 coordinate 37,340, forward strand.
TCGGCCATCATATCACCCCTCTGACCTCACACATTAGGGGGCATCTGTTACAGCTGATTCTACCACACATGGTAGATCACACATTTATGGCCTTCCCTGTCCCTCTGTAAAATCTTTGGACCCCATGGAATATTTCTATACCTTTGATGTTTCCAAGATCATCCCTAAAAACACTCATTATTTTTCATACGCAACCTTTAAACCCTTTCTCGCGTATACACATGGATATAACCCTTAAACTTGCGTACATCGGAATGTGTGCAAAAGGCCAAATATTTTGGAGTTTTCCTTGATGTGGATCCAAGTCACTTGTCTCTTGGCCTTCCATATGCCTCGAGATCACTCATATTTGACCTTCCATTACCCCATTGAAGCACTATATAAGGAACCCTTTGGATACATTGAAAGGGGAGATTCGAAGAGCAAGAAAACTATACTCCATTGTTGTCATAGCTTATACTTGAGTCTGCATCCCTTTGTCCCTTGGAGCACTTGGTGTTCTTCCCAAGCTTTCCTTTGCTTGTGAGATTGCTATCGAGAGATGGAGGATTGTGGTGGTGGAGGCCCAGGTGGAGGACTCAGTTTCTCCGGTTCACAGACGTGCCGATAGAGGTTGTCATTCATGTAATCTCTGATTTATATTAATAGAAATATATTTTCCTGTCCAATGTTGTGCATTTAAATGAATATTGAATCCATGTATGCTTTTAATTGCTTATACATTATTGATTATGTATGCTAGAGTAGGCCTAACACCATTATATAGCATGCTTGTCTTATTTGTTGTTGTTGAGAGAGCAAATCATTAACCTAAGCGGGATTGGAAAATCTCAACACGGATCTACATCAACCATCCTGAATAAGGTATGTTTCGAGATCCTTTAGTGTTAGATTTCTTATTTCTCTTGCTTATTGGGAAGGGATTGATTTCTTAAGTTACTCTGTCTGTTGAGATACACCCCAAGCCATAGGAAGTTTTCTCTGTAAAACCTATAACACTTCCAATATGCCCCTCCACTTACCTATACCCCACACCAATGGGGAGGCCAGATTTCGATGGTTTCCTATATATTGTATCACCAACAAAGTGACTACTCAAGATACCCTAAATGATAGCATTGTTGATGAATTGGCCCAATCACCTACATCCATGTCCACTCTAGAAGTTCTCAAAACTTACTCTTCACAGCATAAAGCATTGTTATCCGCACTAGGTGTTGATGATCCCTCTGATTCCAAGTTTATCACTTTTGATTTGGATCAAGGAGAACCCAGGATGCCTCCCACTGTCGCCTTATAAGTTCTGGTCTCAATTCAGAATTTGGTTGTACATCGATGCATCATTGATCAAGGGGCATCCACCTGTGTTATGTCGACCATTGTTTAGAAAAAAATTGGGTCCCCTACCCTTCAACCTTCCACTACTGCCCTCCATGTCTATAATGGCCGCTCCACTAAGGCCAAAGGAATTCTTACGAATGTCCCTATTGAGCTAGCTGATAAAACAATTTTGATAGACATCGAGGTTATCAATGCCCAATTTGATTACAACCTCCTCTTATGATGTAGCTACATGTATGCCATGCGAGTTGTGGCCTCCACTGTCTTTCCACTCATGATGTTTCCTCATGATGGAAATATCGTGAATGTCGACCATATGACTTACTACGATTCGAAGGGGACAACCACACTGGAACACATCATTCTTACCATTGATACTACCATTGATAGCATGTCCATTCCTTCCTTATATGTTGTTGGCCCAGGATTATTCACCAACACCCTGATGATAGACACCTTCCCATCCTTACCTCCTCCATCAGAGGCAATTGACATAGTGAATTTGTGTGCTATTGCATCCAGTACCATCTCGACCACATTGCAACAACAGTCACAACCCCAAACAAAGTAACCTAGGAATTATTGGGGTTCGTTCCCAATCCATACCATTCCATTCCTTTTTCCACCATCTGGCATTGTGAGCAATCCAGTCATCGCTACTCTCAATTTACCTAATTTGATGTTGGGAATTCTGATGTGGTACCTCGATCCACCCACCCCACCTCTGGTAGAGAAGTTTGTGTTGAATCTCATCCAACCTATTTAGATGGATTCATTCCCTCTTCCCAGTCCACCAAAAGTATCTTCCATTCCTAAACCAACCACTCCTCCTCCTTGTGCTTTGTGCGATATCCAAGGTCATGCAACACAAAAATGTCCAGAGTTACCTATCCTTCAAACACACATGGACGTTATGGATACATTTGATGGTATTCCAATAGTCACCATCCTAGAGCTACCAATAGTCAATAACAATTCTTTGAGTACCAGCCATCCTTGTGCAATTTGTGTCTTGTATGGACATAACTCCCACCATTGTCCAGACTTGTCCCAGTATCAGTCAGTCCTTCATGACCTCCAAGAACACTCTCACAAGTCTGAAATCACTATCATCAAGGAGATCCACCCTCTGACTTCCTCCTCGAACTTGACCATCGCCATAAACATGATCTCCACTTCCAATAGCCCTCCCACCTCCTCAAACCTAGAAGATCCCTTCAATCTCTCCATATGTTTTTTCAGCAATGAAGAGGAAATTATTGAATCTCTATTGACTCCTAAATACCCTTGGGATGATATGCACCATCACTCATTCTTTATTACTGAGGAACCTCTTTCATCATCGGATCAATACTCAATCGAAGCCAAAGAGTTCATTCATGGAAAATTCAACTGGTTCAAGAACCCTATTCTGGCACCTTCCTCTTTTGAAGAGGGGAACATGGCTAACATTTCACCCACCATTAAGGTTAACATATCAACCAACCCTCAAGTCATTGAAGATATTATACTTGGAGCATCTTGATCCCCTGAAGAGGTAGCTTCATACAAAGTAATTTTTCAGAAGTTTCATGATATTTTTCTTGGTCCTATACCAATATGTTTGGGTTGGATCCATCTATCGTCGAACATCATATTGACACATGGCCTGATGTACCACCTGGTCTCAAAAAGGAAAGACCCATTCACCCATCAAAGGATCCAGCGGCAAAGACGAGATCGAGAAAATAGGTAAAGCAGGGTTCATATACCCCATCGCGTATACCACTTGGGTTTCTAATCATGTTCCCATTAATAAAAAAAAGGTACAATTCACATCTGTACTGATTTTCATGAGTTGAATTTGGAAGTTCCCAAAGACAATTCCCCACTCTATTGATTGACCAAATCATTGAAGATTTTGTCAGACATAAGGTCTTTTCTTTCATGGATGGTTTCTCCGGTTATAAGCAAATTCAGATCTGAAAAGAAGACCGGTACAAGACTACTTTCACAACCCCATGGGGCACGTTTGCATATTGAGTCATGTCATTTGGCCTATAAAATGCTAGAGACACTGTTCAGTGGGCCATGAATTTTCCCTTCATGACCTTATCCATATCATATTGGTCTACTTGGATGACCTCACGGCTTGCTCTCGGAAGCGTTCCAACCACCTAGACGACTTACAAAAAGTCTTCTTATGATGTCACAAATATAAATTCTGATTGAACCCTATCAAGTCCATGTTTTGTGTCCCAGTTGAGCCTTTACTTGGATTTATCATCTCTCATAAAGGGATTGCAGTCAACCCTCTCAAGGTTCAATCCATTCTGAATCTTCCCTCAACACGTACTTTGCACCAACTGTAGAGTCTCCAAGGAAACACCAACTTTCTTCACCATTTCATTCCATATTATGCAATGAAAGTTCATAGTTTCTAGAGACTTATCCATACCAACATTCTATTTGTTTGGGATAAGCATGCACAAGATTCTTTTGATGCATTAAAAAAATCCCTGGCCTGCGCCCCATTGTTGTCTTCACCCGACTTTGTTGGAGACATTTACCACCATACACACTCTTTTTGGTCAAATCGGCCTAGCTAAACCACTATCCTAAGTATAGTTGACATTAATTGACATTAGTGGAGAATTAATTGACATCATCTAGTCACACCCATGCCTACCTATAGTCAAGGAGGCTAACTTATCCTTCTCCTACAATCAAGGAGGCTAACTGGAGCACTCCGGGGGTGATCTGAGTGATATTAATGCACCTAATTGCTAACTGGTGGTTACAATCAGTTCAACCGGTCAGTTAAGGTTCCTCCTCTCATTAAATATATTATTTAATGATTATTTATTATTATTGAATGATGTGGAGTCAACAGGGATGCCTCCACCAACTTCTGATGATCAGTTCAGCTTCAGTTAACCTCACTGGGGTTCATTGAAGTCATTGAAGCACTAGCACTTGATGGTTGGCTTTCTATGACATGTGTTTTATCTCTTTCAGTTGAGATTCAGTCATTTATTGCACTTCAACTTTATTTAGGGTTTGGTGAGTCAATTAAGGTTTTGGTCAAGTGGTTAACTAAGTGTGAACCAATGGCTTACAGTCGGTTAAGCTAGACTCACTCATTGAATTCGAATAACCTCGTTAGGTATTCAAATTCCTCATTGATTCAAGCTATTGCTTGACATTGTTATTATAACTATTCATTGTTTATTGAATATATAGAGAGGAAACCATTTCGGTTTCGATTAAAACCATTTCTGAGTTATTTGTTGATTATTTCCTGATTAGATTGATTATTTTTTCCTTGATCAATGTGCAAGATTAATATAGTATTAGAGCTTATGACGGGATGAATATCTATCTCTCAAAAACAAGATTTTTGACAGATTTCTCCATGAAAAGTGAGCAATAGCTCAAAAATCCAACATTGCACCAGAAGCCAAGGCTTACCACTCAATACCCCAAGTAAAGAACTTGTTCATCAAGATTTCTTGATTGGCTATGCTGGGTGTGATGAAATCCTAGAATGTGCAAGATGTCCGACCTTATTTTTCCCTTTCTATTTTGATTTTCAGGTTTCTACAGGTGAAGCATTCACTCCAGCACATCCAGATGGCCTCCTAAGTAGATCTCTTGAGTCCATACAATTTCCACTGATGGAAAAGTGATATCAAGATTCAGCTGTGCTCCAAAGGAATTTTTAGAGTCACCATGGACACTGAAGTTGAGCCTGGATCTGCCATGGAAAAATCAAGATTCTTGAACAAGAAAAATGAAGCCTCCGGTTTCTTGTGCCTCTCTATTTCCTAAGACCTTCTCTTCCATATTACGGATTTGAATATATCGAGAGAAACATGGGACAAATTGGAATCTATATACAGAAAGCATGATGACTTGAGGGTTTACCAGCTTGAAAATGAACACATGTCTCTCCAACCTTCCAATTTCAAGGCTCTGAATGATTTCTTTACAAAGTTCAAGCATATTATTTTACTCTTGAAGCAATGCAAAGTGGAGAAGGAGGATGATCAGCTCATCCTTTCCATACTCTCCAAACTCAGGGCTGATTATTCAGTTTTTGTTTCTACATTCCGTGTGGGGAAGCTCACAACCCCTGGATGGAAGATGCCTACACTCAATGCCTTCATTGATTCCTTAACAAATGAAGATGAAAAGATTGTCCAGATGGGGATCATCCAATCTTCTCGTGATCAAGCCCTCCATGTCTCAGGGCCCAAATTTCTGAAGGGTAAAGGAAAGCAGCAGAAAAATCAGAAAACTAAATTTGATGCTCCCGAGCCTAGAGTTGAAAACCAGCAGCATGATGAATCTTTCGGCTCAAGGAAGAAGAAAGGAAAAGGGCACAAAGGGAAAGAAAAATTCAAGTGTTCTTACTATGGGAAGGGTTTTCACTGTGAACATGACTGTATGAAGAAAAATCTTGATGAAGCAACCTCTCTCCTTGAGAGGAATCACATCAATCTTCCGGAGAGCTTTCGAAGGAGAGATCACCAAGATTGAGAAACACAGCATGAGAAAGGTCATGCCCTCATGGAAAGCACTTCGAAGTCCAAAGCACTACTGATTGAATCTAGAGCTTTGAATCACATGATGGCTGAAAAATACTCCTTTTCATCCTTGGAGACCGACAAATCCATCCCCATCCACATGGGAGATGACTCCACCATCATTTCCGAAGGACAAGGTACTGTAGATATTGAAAATGGTTTTTTCTCTAATGTTTTGTATGTACTATCTCTAGCAGCAAATATCCTTAGTGTCTATCAGATGACACATACAGGAATGTCTAAGAGAGTTTCTTTCATCCCAAATGATGTTGATATAACAAAAATTGCATCCGAGAAACTCATTGCAAAAGGCCTTGCAAATCATCATGCAAAAGCCTATGAATTCTCTCACTTTGTTACAGATGCAAAGCCCACTGCTATGCTAAATCATGGAAATGAGGTTAGTAGGATATGGCATGAAAGGTTTGGCCATCTTAATTTCAAATATTTGCAGAAATTATAGAAAAATTCCATGGTTGAAGGCCTCCTGGTCATGAAGGAAACCACGGGAATTTGAAAGCACTATGTGATTGGAAAACACCCTGAGCACAAGTTCGATCGGGGGAAGGCAAACTGAGCTACAAGCATATTGGGGCTGACACATTCTGATATCAGCATTCCAATGCCTATCACATAAATCAATGGATCAAGGTACCTCCTTACTTTTATTGATTATTTTTTAAGGTATACATGGGTTTTCTTTCTCAAAAAGAAATCAGAAGTATGTGAAAAATTTTCTGAATTGAAGGCCTTGATCGAAAATGCCTCTGGGCTTAAGATCAAGATCTTGAGATATGATAATGGAGGGGAGTATGTCAGTAATGAGTTGCTGTACATATGTTACCAAAGTGGTATTCATGTCCAACATTCAATTCCCTACACTCCCCAGCAGAACGGAGTAGTGGAAAGGAAGAACCGGTCTCTCAAGGAGATGACCACCTGTATGTTAGAGTCAAATAAGCTTGCTGAAAATTTATGGGATGAATCCATGCATGCTGCAGCATACATTAAAAATAGGGTGCCACACTCATCCATGAAAGGAAATACTCCTTTCGAATCATACTTCAGACACAAGCCGGATGTGTCGAACCTACGGGTGTTTGGATCCACTGCATGGGCCCATATTTTTCTTGATAAAAGAAGGGATTTGAAACCGAAAAGCATAGAATGTCTATTTATTGGGTATCCTAATGAATATAAAGGATTCAAGCTTCTATATATCAAGACCAAACACATCATCATCGATAGAAGTGTCAAGTTCGATGAGCCTCTTCAGCAGATGGAACTAGTGAAGGAGAAAACTACTGAATTTCCTTCCTATTCTACTAAATATTTGGATGATGAAATTGGGGGTGATGACCCTGATTTGGATCCTCTAATTTCTAATATAAGTGTGCAGAAATAATCAGATGCTGAATCAGAACCTGAAGTGCAAAATCATCTTCCTACATGGGCCCAACAAACACTCTCCTCCGCAGGCGACAACATTGGAAATCCGGATGATCCACTAGTACAAAAGCGCGGATTTTTCCACGGAGGTTTTCCACGTTTCTTAATTTTTGGTGTAAAATCCGATGTAATAGGAATGATGCGTCGCTGTATTCATGCCTATCCATCGGTGTATCCACGTCGGGACTCTTAGATGTCGCTCTATCCACGCCTAAACTCTTGGACATCGCTGTATCCACACCTGACCGTCTCTGTAGCGACGGCACCGTCTTTTGTTGACTTTTTACAAGGTCAAGATTGATGATGATTATTATGCTCTTGTACAATAAATCTCCAAAGGTAGGAAATGCTACAGAGGAATTGCCACGACTGAGTTTATTATGCACTGTCTATGAAAGATAACAAGCTTGCAGTGTTCTTAATGCCCTAGCCTCTTGGACTCAAAAACCCAAATCTAATAGCCTTTCCTTTTGTCTGCCCTATTAAATTTCAAAAATTGAAAACCCTCTTCATAGTTTGTCGTTTCATCTAATTGATTTCAGTTTGAGTGGGGAATAAACTAGATTGAGTCAGATTGAAGCTTTGAATTCCCTAGAGTTTAAGTTTGTGTTAATCCTCTATGAATCTCTTAAGGTCTTATTTTTCCCACTTTCTTGAAGTAGTAGTTTCACCTATATTCATTATGATCATTTCCTCTATTTATAAAATAAAATAAAATTGACCCCTTGAAATCTTATCATATTTCTCTCTGTCCAAATGTTCCATGTTATCATAACTATGAGAATTGACCATAATTTGTCTCCTAGTTTTGATTTTAATTACATTCAACCCAGATATAAAGGAGCATAGTTATGCCAAATGATGACAAGGTATTCCATATCACTCTTCTCTTGACCCATTCCCATATTGTATTGGAAAGAGAGAAGTTAACAAAAACTTGTTATATCTTGAGGATTTGGATCATAAAAAAGACGGTCCAAAGAATATGTTCCACATAAGTTTGTTTGTCTATTAGTAGTCATTCCTACTGAAGAATCCAAATATTTCCATCTTTAGAACCTAGTGGAATTTATAGACCACTAATGACTAATAGTCATTTATATTCCACAATGATTCCACTCATGGGAATTTCAAATTCATATTTGAAGTGCATATCTTCAAAATACAATATTCAATATGAAACTTTGTCATGTGCTTATATGTATAAATATATGTTCACTTCACATGGCTATAAAAGGCATAATTTATGTTATGGTCTTCTCTAATACACCCAAAATATATTATCTTGACCCAAACCATCATATGTCATGAATCTCACACGTGATATTCATTCGATTCCTATTTTCCTTGTAGCCATTCACCCTTACAATCTCATGCATATTTTTATTTTCTAAACAATCCCTAAGGAAATCCATCATTTACCAAGGATTTCACATGCAAGAAGAGAAACAAATTTTAAATATTTACTTCGAGGGAATCCCACTAGAAAACTAAAAAAAATATTATCTCTAGGTGATCAAAGCATAGTGCAAGTTTCTAATGTCATCATAGTATCATCCCACCCCATACTTTCAAGCTTATAGACGTAATCATCTATATTCATAAGAAAGAACTGGTATCTCACCTATACCAATGACACTCAATTACCATGAGATATTATCATGAAAAATTCAATTAATTTCTTGATTAGGTAACATACAATAATTATATATATATAATATGTGATCCATATTATAATGTTTGTCTATGCATGTGGTAGTAACTAGTCTTCATTATGGGCCTACCCTCAAGACCATATATGAGATATCTTTACCTATAAATTTTCCTTATTGAAAAAACTTTCATTCATCCAAATAATCAATGATTATTCGTGCATTCCATTAAAATTTATCTCATGCATTTATCTATATCCCTATGTGTTAATTAATTTAGCATAATCACATTTTCAAACTACAAAAATAGAAACACAGAAATAGAATAGTTCATGAAACATTCCTTCCAATTTATACCCATGGAAAGGGTTCCCGATTCATGGACACACTACCAATAACACATCACATGAAAACATTCACGGCCATAGTTTGTGAGCTCGATGTTGTCATCTACATTTCTTCTTGATTGATGGGCTCTGTAAAATGGGCGAGCTCAATTTTTCCATAGAATTACAGATTCTCATGGTTGAGAAGGGGATGGCCCCAGTTGTTTTTACCTACATCAGTTTGATTCAGGGGCTCTCTGATGCGGGTCTGTTGGATGAGGCTCTGGGGAGTATTGCTCTCATGGAAGTTTTGTTGAGACAACAATGTTAGTATTTTAATCATCTCGGATTTGGAAATCGAAGCAAATATGGGATCGCTGGATTTGGTAATATGCATCATGTGAAAAGAGCCTGAAAATGTATCTGTATTTTTCCTTGGATTAGTTTTGGTCTTGTGAAGAAGAAGTCATTTTTAAGAATATGGACTCAAATTCCATGGAAAATCATGGTGGTAACAACAGCAGTAGCAGCCATGATCATTGTTGGCCCTCTAAGATGCAGGATTGGCATTTAAAGAGTCCTTAGGACTAGGAAGGTTGCACAGGGCTTTACAGTATGGCCGAGGATAGGTATGAGAGATTACTCATGGCTTAATGGGTTTGTTTAGAAGAGGGCTATAATATTGGGAAGGAGTTATTCCGTGGGACAAACATGGTTCATATGTGTACCCTAATACTAAATGTGTAGTAACTAATTTGGGATTGAGAGAATAACTTAGCTTAAATACAATGTAATATTGATCCCTGAGGATATATCACCTTATATAGTACTTTTATTGCAATAGTTTACTAACATGAATTGATCTAGCGTCCTCCTTTAAAATCACCGTCGCATATCCGACGACATTAAATATATAATATAAAGAATAAGTATGAAACAAATCAGGTCTTAAGTTGCAATTTAATAAAAAAGAAATACTCTTTTGAGTTCACAAACTACACAAACTACCCTTATCACAAACCCCCAATATCATTGAATCGATCCATGGTGATCACGGAATCCAATCCGAAATTAATGGTTTCCTGCCATAGTTACCCACTACCCATTTTTTTATTTTGTATTCGAAAACTAATACAAACAATGAGAAATGGACCCGCGAAGAGAAGCGGTATTTCTCCTCAGAACAAAGTTCCTTAATAATACATTGTAGACAACAACGAAGGATAAGGATGGATATGGAAGCTTCGGGCAAGAAGTTGGGTCTTGCAGAGAACAAAACATCCATTAGAAAAGCTGAGGAGCTGAGGCGCCTTAGCAATGTGCATTTTGATTCATCTACATTTGGTGTGGTATGTCAATCCAAAGAATCCTCTCAGGATTATAGCAGTACTTTAATTTTTGCACTGTATTTTGTATATAGCAGACAAAAGGGACCTTGATTCCTTGTTTTTGTTCACAAGGCGAGGTCTACAAATCTGTGCTCTGCTTTGAGCTAGCCACTACCAAGTGAATCTCTCAATCTTTCCTTATAAGAGCTTTTTTCTCTTCTGATAAATGCCAAACTAGGTTTTATACCCAACTAGCTTTTATATTCTGTTCATATTTTTCAATACATATCAATAGATCTATATGGAGTTCATTGCCTGGAATTGCTTGTGGGTTTCTTATTTCTTACTAGACTGAGAGGAGTGAGGTGTTGGGGTTGGGGTGGGCATGATATTTCCTTCACACTATGCTCTTTGTATAATGTTTGAAGCTGAGAGAGTATATCTAGAATGATATTTGCCAGCTGTGATAGCTCCCCTATATGGCCAAAATGAACATTATGGCGCAGAATTCTGCTAAACCTTATGAAGTATTCAATTTCAAACAACTTGTCTCAGCCCAATTCAGGACTCCATGGCAAAGCACCAGCTTCCTTAACATCAATATCTGATAGAGTGATCCATCCAAGTACCGGAGCACCTCCCCCTTCTAGAACCAAATCTGATAGCATAGGTGTCCATGTGAATAGGCATATTTCCTCTTTATAACCCTTCATCAGGTCGTTCTCCGTGTGTCCCGAGTTGGTTTCAAATTGATATCAGTTTATCACTAGGATTTCTGCCCTTGATGTTATCACAACAAACTATACTTCCTTAACACATGAAATAAACAACACAGAAATTTGGGTTGAATCAAAATATAGCAGGTTTTGGGAGGTCATTGTCATCAGATCTCTTTCATAGGTGCTGGTAGTTGGGATCCCTGATTCCTTGAAACCTTTCAAACATTACGGCAGATAAACAACACGTTTTTGAGGAGGGAGTCTACAGGAGTTTCACCCTTTACGTAGTTATATTACCTTCGAAGGAGATGTAAATAAAACCAGCACTGGAGGTGACCGTTTGGCAGTTCTATTTGTTGTGATTTGGCCAGCACACATCCTACAGGAAATCAGAGGCTTGGAGGGTTATAAAAATGAACCAATGAACAGGAGGCCTTACCCTCAGCAAAGTGACAAATTTGACATTAACTGTGTGCTTGACAGCCTAGTGAGTAAATACATTTCGATGCATATATAGTCATGAATTTTATTGTGAATGACAAGATAGGATCCAATGATGAAAGATCTAAAAACATTGCATCCTTTGGAAAACTATATGAATGGCAGCATATAAGGAAAGACCCATCCTGAAAATCCACATTAGCAGTGCAATAAATCTTAATCTAGGTCAATTTATTGGCAGTTAGGAAAGCTGTTGAAAGTAGTTTTTGCGACAAGAAAATAGCAAGGGAAACTAACTAAAACTACAAATCATAAACGAAGATTAGACACGATCCTGTTTTGATCTAAGTCGACCTGTAAGAAACCCTTTGAGGGTTTTGTGCATGCCTTTTCCTCTCTTAATCTCAAGTAGAGGAATCAATTTAGGAAGAAAAAACAGTGTTTCTTCTGTAGAGAAAATAAGTGACATAGCAAATAAGTGACATGTCAATGCCATTTTGAAGTGCATATGGTGTATAAATGATAGCCTGCACAAAACCTGCACAAAACCTGCACAAAACTAAATAAATTTGAAAATGTTAGCTGCGATAAAAGGAATCTGATATTATATACAAGAGGGCCTAAAAATGCCATAATATCTTATCTAGGTTATGCCTTTCCATAATTTTCCTGCTGCATGGAAACTTAAGCTGACCGTTATTAATTGTAAATTTGTAATGCAAACAACGAATCTAGAGTTTGAATGGATCCTAATGGCCAATAGTGATGCTACTAGGGACAAAAATGGCACATGGAGGCCAAACCAGGGAGCCCAAATTAAATCTGTCACGTGCATAATGGTTAGAGAAAAATGATATATTATGGTTTAGTAAAAACTAAAACACTGTTAGAATGTGTTAAACAGCATAATCCTTATAGGTAGTAGAATAAAAGGGATATGTGTTTGTGAAGTGCAATGCAGTTGATGCTGATAGAGTAATATATACTGAAGAATGAACACAAACTTAGGAAATAATTTTTTGTTGAAATATAAATTGCAGTATATGTCAAATAACATCAAGCATATAGTGCACACTGCATAAAGTCATGTTTATACGATAGATATTAGAGTTTGGTTTCAGGAATGATAAATTTCTAGAAGTACACTACTAAGAACACTTCTCATGGAGAGTTGCTTGTATTTCATAGCTTGAATAAAATTTCTGAAAACTTTGACTACAGATGACATTAAAAGGGTCGTCTTATATTCAAGGTTTTGTGGAAATTTGTTCTAGTCTACTTGGAATTATAGGGCAGGATGACATTGGATGTATTTTCAGTCGTCTCTCCTGAACTTACATGATTTTATATATTCTTCCAGGAAATTACCTTTTCTGTGTGAGGCCTGTAAATGATGAAAAACCCGTTGCGGACGGTGAAAGACCCTCTTCCTTTGAGTGGTCAGACGATGTAAAAGGTGTTAAAGCTGTTCATATTTAAGGACTCTTTGACAAATTAAGTCATCACATAAAGAAGACATTTTATGGTCAAACTGCAGAGTGCTACTTTAGCATGATTCATTGTGGCCTAAATACCCCGGGTACAAAGATTAAAGATCTTTATTTCCTAGTTAGAACCACAAAAAGAAAATTATCTGTGGGAACACCCCATACTCCTGACCAACGAAAGCCACGGTCCCAGAGAGTTGCTTGGCAAGAACAACAGGATATCTGGATCATGCCAACCATTCAAGTGTCCAATCTTCTTGATTTGAAGATTGTGACATCAAGTGATCATTTAGGTAACATCATTTGTTGAGGAATTGACACATAATTCTCATTTTTTTTCTATTTTTTTGAGTTTCTCGTGTGTTGATCTTTTCTGCAGAGACAAACTCAGCAGAGATATCTAAACATAGTGGCAATCATGCAATTGTTCAGAGTGGACAGAAAACATACATGTATGCAGATCTTAGTAAACTTTTTTTGACAGTAACTCTCTATGATCTGAAAGAAACGAGAAGTCCAATAAATGCCGGTGATTGGGGAAAGTTTTCCCCCAACACTAAAGGTGAACTGCATGCTCTCGATATAGACTTGGATTTTGGTAATGGAAAACGATATGCTATGTTGAGGTTATCCCGAGGAGATATGGGACTTTTAGAGGTAAGCGTATTCAATGTTGATTTGTTTTTTCATGAAAATATATTATTACTTATATATAGTGCAACAACGTGTGCATTGTGATCACTTTGAGCAATTATTAACTGTAAATATCACTCTTCTTGGTGCTGGTCCTGGTTTTGTGCATGCTATCATTTATACACCATATGCACTTCAAAATAGCACTGACATGTCACTTATTTGTTGTGCCTCCAAGTAGAAAGCGTTCTCTCTACGGTAAGTCAGTTAAGGATATGTCTGAAAGCTAAATAAATTAATAGTAAAAATATTAAAATTAAGATGACTGCATTGGCATCATAGCAAGGATCAAAGTAATGGCATCTAGTCAAATGCAAAAGGCTTCAAACATTCAATGTTAGTGATAGAGGGTAAACTATACAAACATAATGCATTAACCAAAATCGTTGGAAGAAAATTTTATCTGAACTAAGAAGGTATGGTATTAAAACTAGCAGGCTCATTTTACTGATAGAGCACAAACAGCTATGCTTTTAGGTAAGTAGATACTAAGGAACAATAATGTAGAAAAATTTATTAGTTTATTTTAGAAAACTATATTTAGTAGTTCGAATTGATCTCTTTTAGAGAGAATTAAGGATTTTGTTAAATATAATTTGTTACCTTCAAGAAATCCATATGAAAAGCAAGATTAATGATTCTTCTGTGCCGCGCCCATTTCTCACCTTTCAAACCCACAAGGCCCTGTTCAACCAACTACCTCTCAAGGGGATTAGAAGAAAAAATTTCATAGTGCCCGAACTTGCTGGACATTATCTCCTTGATAAGCTTAGGATGGGGAACATTCAGCCTGGGTGTTGAACCAAACCAGTAGATAAAATCCTTACCTATTTTTAGATATCACATACAACAACAAAGTAATTAGAGAAGAATTGGGTGCATTAATTACATATGTGGGCATACTAATTAAGCATTGGTTATTTTCTTCTTCTTATGCTATTGATGATATGTAATATCCCAGCCTGTGTAATTACACCAACCCAATGGATAAATTCAAAAGAACAGTATGAAACAATACCATATATTTTAGTCCAGTGATGATAATATGGAAGACCCACAATTCGTAGGTTTGGCCAGGTTTGGCTAGAATGATCTCATCTCTGGATGCAAAAATTTTATGTATATCCATTTCGTTGAGTACTTGCCATAGTGCAATATTAACAGCACTGGTCTATATTTTCTAGTTTTCATGACCATGTTTCTCTATTGGGGTTTTTGTAGTTAGGAAGTCATCATACTGCAGAGGACTTTGCAGTTAGAGGCAAGGAGCCAAAAGACGAGGTGCAAATTTACACTTGGAGGGATGCTACACTTCGAGAGCTAACAGACCTGGTATGAAGGAATTAATTCATTCTCACTTTTACTGCAGGAGCTTTGCTATTTTCATACAAGTGTTTGTCACATTAATTAAATGAGTTCTAATATAGATGGTCTTGACTTTTAAGTAACCAGGCATGAGCTTTGGAGTTGTCTTTTCTTAGCTTTTGTCTTCATAGTTATCGATATGGGTTGGTTTGTGTGAGGTTCCAGTGTCCTTGCTGTCTTTTTTATTACAGTCCCCATGCAATGCAAGTGCTAATCACCTTGGCATTAAGCACATGCATCTTTTTTTCTTCATTATTTAGTTAGCCTTTTGCATTTCACTAATGATGGCTTCATTGAAAACTCTTGAGCATTGTGGGGCACAGGACATTTCTTATATAGTGCGGGAAGAAAAAGGATTATGCTAATGTCCACCACTAGCCAAAAGTGACTAATGGGACTGTGAAAGGAAATAATATTCCATCTGCATAGGTGGTGAGTGAAGGGACTTGTGCCCCACCCAAGAAATTGGAACTAAGAGCTAATAAATTAAAAATAAAGGTATCTGTTACAAGAATAAAGATAAATATATAGTAATGAGTGAGAAAAATGGGGAACAGGGGTTATAAAAAGCTAAGAAGTTAGAAGGTCCGAGTTATTATTCCTTGTATTTGAGGTCCAATAACTTGTTATATTTTACTCATCTATTAGATTTGTGTCACAATTTCATCGTATGTTTATGGTGACCTTTCTCAGTGAGAGCTAGAGCCAGATATGGCAGGCTAGAGCCAAATATGGATATGATCCAGTATATGGACAGTCTACAAGAGTGATCATTAATGTTTTGCAACTATATGAAAGAGCCAGCATGGTCGGTATAATTAAGTCCTTAAATTTTGGAAAAGACAATAACATGTCCATAACCTTATCCAAACTTGCACCATTTTGCGATATTTTTTGTTTTTGAAGCCAAACCTTTCATCTGCAAAATTTAGGATTACAGGCAAAGCAACTTCAATATCATGTTAGACATCCACTGTTCATAATCATGTCCAGAGAGAGAGGTGCATATGTAAGAATAATTTCTTCTACCAGCAAGGATAGCATTTCATTTAAACAAATCAAATGCAAGTATATAGAGGGAAATTAAACTCCACATCTTTAGAAAAATGCCATTTCAAGACTTTCTAGATAACAATATATCATATAGAAGGAAAGTACAATACTAGTGTGACTGACAACACTTTACTTAGATGGCATATTCCAAATGAGAAATATCATGGTTAACACTTGCAGTTACATGTTTGCAGTTTCAGTATTGCACTTGAGAGATTTTCATAGCAGCTGTCAGTGGGAATACTTATCTGAAAAGATTCTCTTATCATGTCATGGAAAATATTCTTTTTATAGAGAAAAACCACATGTGATGATTTACAAATGTATTCTCATAACTCTTAACCAACAACTTTTAGTTACCAAATAAACTGAAACCATTACAAACAGTTAGTAATTTTTTCTTTATATCACGTTATGCTTAATAAACATTTTTGTCATGGATTTTCTTTTCTTGTGGTCTTCTAACTTTAAAGATTTTATTGTTGGCATCAAATTTGTCAACTCTATTAGCCCTACTCTCATTGGATTTATGTAGCTTCTAGGTCAAAAAACTGAGGGATTCTATGCTCATTGTTTGATGGGGCTTAGTGTTGTTTTGTGGCTTGCTGAAAGGCTAGGGGAAATATATGTTATTGATCATTTATATGGGTTATTGTGAAGATGTTGACATTGAGGGAAAAATGCAACAGGGAAATGAAATTTCCAGCATTTTGTCTTGGTATGGCCATCTATACTACAATAATTGCAAATAGCAATGATTCTCACCACTGTCCTTCGACTGAGAAGCTTTGTAGGTCATCCTCCTTTCATGTTGTTGGGCACCATACTTTGTGTTTCCTATTGCTCCATTCTATGCTGGTTTTCTGTCCCTTCTTAAAGGGATCATCAAGTTTCTTTCCCTCAAAGAGGGCTCATTTCCTTTTGATTTAGCCACACAAGGCTCCTTGGTGTTTCATCAATAAGTGCTAAGACTGCGTGGAGAATCCCTTGAGTTGCCTCTGTGTGGAGATTGCGATGGTATCCTGTGAAGTTGCAAATAAAGCTCTACTTACACGAGCTATCATCCACAAAACCTAATCCAGAGGACCGTGTCTTGTGAGGTGTCAATAGGTATGTATGTGGATTTGTAGGTCAGAGACCTCAAACTCCTGGTGGCCTTGGCTTAATCTGGTTACCACTTACTCTTTTTTTTTTTTGCTTTTCACCCTCTTGGGGATCTTTAGGGGTTACAAGCGTTTCTTCAAGCGAGCTATGCTAGAATCATCAGATTTTGTGAAGGACGATACTCTGAAAATATGTTGTATAGTTGGGGTTGTGGTTTCTGCTATTCAAGGCCCCAGATTGCACTATGTTCACATCCCTAAATCAAACTTGGGTCAACAATTTGGGGAACTGCTTGAAGATGTTGAAAATGCGGATGTCACATTTGATGTATCAGGGGAAAAATTTCATGCCCATAGAGTTGTTCTGGAAGCACGTTCCCCTATATATAAATCCATGTTTTTTGAGTCCTCTGGGGAGTGGAATGACAAAGAAATTAGCATCGAAGGCACAAGGCCAGAGGTGTAACATTTCTGTATTTTCATAGGTTATAATGGCCCTTGTTGCTTTAGATATTTAGATTAAATGAATGGTACTTTCCACTTAATTGGATTTTTGTCTGGTTATTTGATTAGACTCTTGAGCATAAGTTATAAATTATTAGTCAAATGCAAGGTATCTTTTAGAATGCTTGTTGAAACTTTGAAATACCATGTGATTAGCAACTTGTTTCTCATTTATACTTCATCGATAACTTAGCTGGATTGTTTTCTAGCCAACCATATGCTAGACAGAGTCATTCTATCTGGAAGAATGATATGATCCAACATCAGACATTTGTTGCTTGCAAACTATCTAGTAAAACTCTGATATTGGTTTAATAATCATGGACCTTGGCTTGTCTCTAAAATCACTTCAGGCTATTGCTTCATGAATCATTTTTGTATTGACCAACAGAAACAAAAAAATATAGTACAACAGGAAAACAATTTTAGATTAGGAAATTTGGCTTTTCGTTTGACTTCTTATCTATTTGTGCTCTGTCTCTTTCTCTGCAATTGAGACTCAGGACCATTCTTTTGTCTGAAATTCAACATGTTTTTTCCAATTACTAGCTTTAGTTGGAACAGTTGAGCTTTCTGCTCTTGGCTATGAATTTTCCTTTTTGGAGTACTTACAGTTCTAAAAGTTACAGACTTGTAATGACTGAGAAGATGGAAATTACACTTTTACTTTATCTATGTTTTGGATAAGGATAGTTTGTGCAAGGATTCAAATAGGATATAGATTTTGCTTCAAAACAAGCATTTAGCAACTATTTGGAGATCAAGCTTTAGTATCGCCAGTGTGTTTTGATCAAGAATGGTATGCCCCCCCAGTGATTAGAATGTTTTATGGAGCTGCAAGGTATGCACATCCCAACCAGTATTCTCTATGGGCCAACATGAGGCCACGTTACAAAATCAGATAGGGAATATCTTCACAAGATCCAAGGATTGGGCCACCTTAAATGTGATAGGTCAGTCTTAGGAAAGTTTATTAGTTGACATAAACTCTGTTTAGATTTGCTTTGAGAATTCAACCGGGGACAGAATGGTGATCCTTCTGGAGGAATATATCTTCAGTGTATAGCTTCTTTTAATTCTTATGAAGAAAACCTTATCTGCAGGCCTTAACTATGGTATTGGACTTGACTCCATTTTCCTTTGCAATTGAACTTGCTGCTCTTGCATCAAAAAGGGATTTTTTGAATTTGGAGAAGTGGATAAATGATAATCTTAGTAGTCAATGGGATAAGTTATTTGAGGTAAGCTACTCTCTGTTTATTGTTTTTGTGTAATTAGTCTTAATTACTTAATGTTGCATACTTGGGTATTTAGTGGACACTGATTCCTAAGTCAATTTGAGGTAAATTGAAAGGCTGCTTTATTTTTTATCCTCGTTGTAAAGTTCTTGATGAATGAATGTTGTATCTTTTCATTACTGAACACTTGTTACATTGGTTGTAGGAATGTCTGAAATTTCTGAGGGAAAGAACTTTATTTGAAGCATCAAATGACTCTTTAGGAAATCCTGTCCAACGTTCTGGACCTATTGTCAATCTTTCTTTGGAGACAACTGCAATACTCTTCAAATTGAGTTATTTTTTTGTGATTTATGGACATGTTTTAGCATGAATTATGGTATCTTGTTTCACTCTAAGTATCGGGTTATTCAGGTTCTTCAAGCTAATGTGGGCCAGTTAGCATCTCGATATCTTGCTGAGGAAATGAAACGATTGCATTCTACAACTGTCCATGTTAATCCACACTTATTGAGTGTTGGGGCTTCAGAACAGTCATCATCTGAGGTCTTTGCAGCTGATATTGAGGAAGAGGCAATCTTTGCTTGCATGATACACAACCTATTTGATGAATACCATTTTTTCCCAAGGTATCCAGCGAGAGAATTGGAGATAACTGCAATTCTTTTTGGTAAGTAATTTTCAAAGCATTTTCATACCTCAAGTTCTGATTTTTGTTGTTATGTTCCATGATGTGTTCCATGATTTTTGTTCTTATTTTTATCTCATTTACAGTAAAATTATTTTTATCTCATAAACACATCAACCAAGAAGAAATCACAATAAACCCAAAAATGACAACTCCTTATGAGTCTTAGCCAAGTTGCATTCCCACATGTCTGAACTTTGAAGAGATTAAAACCAGGAAATAATTCCCAAGATTCATAACCCATCCTACAGTGTCTCCCAATCATGATCAGCAACAAACTGACAGGTACATTCCATTCCATACCAAGGCCATAACAAAGAGGTTTATGGAAAGAGATAAGAGAGCCTAAAGTATTGCAAAAAGTGGCTAGATCGTACAGAGGCTTAGGTGAAAATTGCTTTGGATTATCAACGGTTTTCAACAAGTGCACATGTTTCCCTACTGGTTCTCTCTTATTGCATGACCAATCTGTCCACCAAATGTACTTTTCAGTACATGCCATTTTCTTTCTTGAATCTTGAACAGTTTATCCCCGACAACAGTACCTTAAACTGACCACTGACTCAAGGGAACCATATACAATCTTATAAAACCATTCCACAAAATCCATTTTTAGTGGAGCGCCATAATACCTTCACCTCGACTCTCAAGTATACTTTTTCAATACCAAGATTTCCCAATATTTGGTATCGTCATCCCTAGACATCAATTTTATTTGTAATAAGAGAGAACCAGCAGGGAAACATGTGCACTTGTTGAAAACTGTTGATAATCCAAAGCAATTTTCACCTGCTCCAAGCACATCAAATAGCCTTAGTGATGAACGAATCTAGAACACAAACCTTGACTTGTAAAGCAACAAGTGTCCAACACTCCAAACAAAAGTTCTCTCCAACAATTTATACAGGGAGGGTACCTTGCTTACTATGAATTTTAGAAAAGTGGCACATCTAACAATATTTGAATATGTTCTAGCCGTCTATTTGCAAAGCTACTGCAGGCCATTCAATCACAATATTAACCACATCAGTTTCTCCCATTTTCCTTCAATGTACAGCACAACTTCCAACTAACATTAGGAATAGACTTATGTTCAAATTGAGTTATTTTTTGGTGATTTATGGACATGTTTCAACATGAATTATGGTATCTTGTTTCACTCTAAGTATTGGGTTATTTAGGTTCTTCAAGCTAATGTGGGCCAGTTAGCATCTCTAGATCTTGCTGAGGAAATGAAACGATTGCATTCTGCAACTGTTGATGTTAATCCACGCTTATTGAGTGTTGGGGCTTCAAAACAGTCATCATCTGAGGTCTTTGCAGCTGATATTGAGGAAGAGGCAAACTCTTATTTTCAACAGACATATATTGGACAGTTAACAATGGATGATGTAATAGAAAAGCTTGCACATTTCAAGGAGTCATCTGAGAAGAGGTATCTTGTTTCCTGACCTATAAATAAAGCTAATAGTGTTCTCAGCTATAAATCTTTTCCTGATTAAATTGTCTTTTGACATTGGAGGTTTTCTATTGATCTGATTAAATTTTCTTTTGACATTGGAGGTTTTGTATTGGAGCTTTGCTTCACTTGATTCATAATCAATGTTTAAGGTTGGTTGATACCTTGATGCTATATGACTATGGTTTTACAATACTTTTGAATGGACTTTTCCAGAGTCTGCCGATGTCATCCAATAACATCCTTAGAAGAGGGGCTGCTTGCATTAAGGGGGTTGCTTATCTTAATAATATTTTGGCATTTTGTTGACAAGAACTACTTATAAGACGAGAACTACTTACAAGTTACATGACAAAAAATACTGACATGGATTTCTGACATTGCATTTGTATTTTTTTTTAAAACCACTTTTAACCATTCGTGTGCCTTGAAAGGAGGCACACATACTGGCACATGCCTACTATTATAATAAAAGAATTCCACAAATGGAATCCTTTCTTCTCATGGAGTTTTCTTACCAAGCCACATGAGCTCTTAACAAAACAATAGCTCTCTAACTCTTTATGTTTGCACATGAATCTAGTACTAGTTGTTATTGTTAAGGGCTAATTATGTGCACAAATCCTTAAACTAGTCCTTAAAGTTTCCTATAAATTTATCATCTTCGCACTCACAATATATTCAAGAAGGCCATACCTGGAAATACCTAGGCTATCAATATTTTACTAATATCCCCTACCTTGCTTGTGAAGAGGTGAGGGTTAAATTTGGCCATCTTGGTTAGTCTATTACCTGCCACCAAAATCCTATCAGTTTGTCTGGTTGTCTGAGGCAAACATGTCACAAAGTCCATGTAAACACTCTCTTATTATTATGAATAGGTAAGGTCATTGGCATTCCAATGATGGATTCCTCTTTGAAATGTTTAATAGATATATCTTGCATGTGCTTGGTTAGGTATTGAGTTGTGCCCTTCTTCATGTTCTAGGAGACATGGGCATTTGCAAACTGCCAAGTGTACTAGAAGACCAAATGTGCAAAGGGGGACAGCTTCACAAATCACCCTTAAATAGGCTCAACCACCCTAGGGGTTGATGACCTCAGACCATGTAATGGATGCCTTCGAACCCTAATGTGGCCCCTTTTATGATAAGGATCCAAGGACCTTAATGATGAGGAAAAAAAATATTCAAGAACACACCTGACAAATAGGGACTTGAAGGTTAATGAAATGGGACGCACCAAGAAAATAGGGACTTGAAGGTTTTTTATATGCAAAAAATTAGCTGTCTCAGGTTGTCTAAGAGTATTAAAAAAAAATGTAATTGCCATACTCCAGGGCCAATTTGTGTTGCTTGAGATATTAAAAACTAGATACCCATACGTGAATAATTACAACATTATACATTTACTATTACATACATTGTTTCCTCCCCACTTGTGAAGAAATTGTCCATAAATTCTAGAAAGTGTTGTTCAAATATAGCCTGGGATATCCCTTTGGCTCAAGATGGCAGGTTCCCTGTTGACCTATTAAATATGATGTAGTTTGCCTATTCTGTGTTGAATCTATTGATTTAGGTTGGAGGTTGAACAATTGAGAGCAGGTATAGTCTTCCCATCGCAGGTATAGCATCCCCGTCACTATTCCTGGGGTTTGCATTTAAAAAAAAAAAAAACTTATACAAAGCATGGATACAGCGACGGCCAGGCGTGGATATAGAGACGGCAAGGCGTGGCTATAGCGATGTCTTATTCCTGGGTTTGCATTTTTTTTTTAAACCTTATACAGAGCGTGGATACAGCGACAGCTAGGCATGGATACAGAGATGGCCAGGCATGGATACAGCGACGGCCAGGCATGGATATAGCGACGGCTTAGACATCTAACGAAATATAGAATATTGTCGCTCTTGCAACGCAAATTAGGGGTCGTCTCTATTGCGACGGAATTGTTTCCACGGAAAAAAAACACTTAGACATGGCAATATCCATGATTTTTCGTGGATATTGCCATGTTTTGCCGTGGCAAAATTGATCACTTGTACTAGTGATCCAAGGAGAACCCGGTTTGATTTCCAAAGAGAAGGTATTGTGCTCTCTTGTTCTAATAATTTTCTGTTCAAAAATTGCTATTTGATGATTAGTTCAGATCCAAAATCCTACTACCATGTTCGGAATGATCCGAGATGGCAAGTTGCCATGGATGAAGAGATGAATTCTCTTCAGAAAAACACTACTTGGGAGCTAGTTTCTCTTCCTCCGGGAAGGAAATTGGTTCAATCCAAGTGGGTGTTTCAGACAAAGGTTGCTACCGATGGAAGCACCTGAAAATATAAGGCAAGGATGGTAGCAAAAGTTTTCTCTTAGTTCCAAGGAGTGAACTACCATGAGACCTTTGCACCGGTTGCAAAAATGGACTCCATCCGCCTTGTTTTGGCAATTCCAGCATCCAAGCACTGGGAGGTGCATCACATGGATGTTCAGTCAGCATTTCTACATTGACATATTCAAGAGGAGATATACATGAAGCATCCTGAGGGATACATCACTGATCCATCTTTGGTTTTCAAGATAAAGAAGTCACTATACATGTTAAAACAGGCCCCAAGAGAGTGGTATTCCAAGATGGATGCCTTTCTTCTCTCGCAAAAATTTCAAATATGTAGATCAGATCCAAATGTGTATTTATAGCAGCATGATGGTCATCTAATTATAATTTTTTTATATGTTCATGAATTATTGATCACAGGTAGCACAGTTTCCTCCATTTCAGCCATCAAAATTGCTCTCCACAATGCCTTTGAAATGAGTGATTTGGGGCTTCTAAAAAAAAATTTGGGGCTCAAAATCGAGAAAAATTCTGATGGGATTATTGTCACTCAGTCAAAATACACTTCAGAATTGTTATTCAAGTTTAACATGGCTGAATGTAGGCCTGCACCATTCCCTTTCCTTTCAGGGATCAACCTTGAAGAAGGAAAACACACACCTCCCATGGACTGCACTATCTATCGACAGCTGATTGGTAGCTTGTTGTACTTGACACATTCTAGGCTTGATATTTGTTATGTTGTGAATTTTGTATCAAGATACATGCAGCAGCCTGAATATATTCATTGGAAGGCAGCCAAGAGGATCCTCCAGTATATTCAGGGAACCAGGACCTACGACATTCACTATGCTGCAGACTCCGAGCTAGAGCTGGTTGGATACACAGATTCTGATTGGGCAGGCGATTCTATTAATAGAAAGTAAACTTATGGATATGTATTCATGTTTCGTGATGGCCCCATTTTCTGGCAAGCAAAAATCAGGCTGCCATAGCACTATCTTCAGCAAAGGCCGAGTATTGAGGAGTGATGAATGCTTGCATCCAAGCAGTTTGGTTGCAAGGCATTATTTCAGAGTTTGATCTTGGTAGTACTTTATCCACTATCCTCTTTTGTGACAACCAGAGTGCTATTAAGATATCCATGGATCCAGTTACCAGGAAGAGGACCAAGCATGTAGAGATCCACATGCACTACATCAGGGAGCTAGTGCATGACAGGACCATCATTTTGCAATACTACCCGACTTATGAGAAGATTGCAGACATCTTCACCAAGAGATTTTCAGAAAATAATTTCACTTACCTCCGTTCACTATTGGGGCTGAGTTCATCAGGGTGATTCAGACTACTTTCAGTGTTCATCTTGAGGGGGGGGTTTTCCCACTAGGTTTTCCCTCTTTTCCTCACTTAGTTTGTTTTGAGCATTGTTTCAATTTCAGCATTGTACAAGGTGACCTATGGCCTTAGTTGTCATGGCCCTAGCATTTTTAAGTTTTGTTTTGTCTAAATCCTCCTGAGTATAATTTAGGGGGGGTGTTGGAGACATTTACCACCATACACACTCTTTTTGGTCAAATTGGCCTAGTTAAACCACTATCCTAAGTATAATTGACATTAATTGACATCAGTGGAGCATTAATTGACATCATCCAGCCATACCCACACCTACCTACAGTCAAGGAGGTTAACTTAGCCTTCTCCTACAGTCAAGGAGGCTAACTGGAGCACTCCGGGGGTGATCTGAGTGATATTAATGCACCTAATTGCTAACTGGTGGTTACAATCAGTTCAACCAGTCAGTTAAAGAGCCTTCTCTCATTAAATATATTATTTAATGATTATTTATTATTATTTAATGATCTAGAGTCAACAAGAGCGCCTCTACCAACTTCTGATGATCAGTTCAGCTTCAGTTAACCTCATCGGGGTTCATTGAAGTCATTGAAGCACTAGCACTTGATGGTTGGCTTGCTATGACATGTGTTTGATCTCTTTCAGTTGAGATTTAGTCATTTATTGCACTCCAAATTCAGTTAGGGTTTGGTGAGTCAATTAGGTTTTTGGTCAAGTGGTTAACTGAGTGTGAACCAATGGCTTACACTCAGTTAAGCTAGACTCACTCATTGAATTCGAATGACCTCCTTAGGTATTCGAATTCCTCATTGATTCAATCTATTTCTTGACATTGTTATTATAACTATTCATTGTTTATTGAATATACAGAGAGGAAGCCATTCTGGTTTTGATTAACACCATTTCTGAGTTATTTGTTGATTATTTCTTGATGAGATTGATTATTTGTTCCTAGATCAATGTGCAAGATTAATAGACTGCACCAAAGACTTCATTCTCTATGTATTGGCATATGAAAAATTCCATCGATGGACTTTTGGTCCAAGAAGACAATTCCCGTCAAGAGCATGTGATATTTTATGTTAGTCATGATCTTTCTAGTCCCCCTTTCTGTTATTCTCATGAAGAGAATATAGCCCTCACCATCGTCTTTTGTGTTCAAAAGCTACTTTATCACATCCTTTTGAACCACACTAGAGTTGTGGCCGATTCAAATCGCATGAGGTACCTCTTAATCTGTCTCCTTCTACAAGGTTGTGTTGCCAAGTGGATTGTCCTTCTCCAAGAGTTTGACTTGGAATTTATTTCCCCCAAGAGCACTAAATATTTGGCTTTAACTACCCTTATGATAGACCTTCCTCTATTGTCCACATTGCTACAGATCATGATCAATCTTCCAAATGAATTCCTATTTCTCATTTCTACAAAAGACCAATGGTATGGGGACATCCTCCTGTATTTGTGCACCCAAAAATTCGAACCCCACCTAAGCCATGAACATCGAGGACACATCTGACACCAAGTTTCTCGCTATATCCTCCTCATGGATGTCCTCTACCGTAGGGGCATTGATACCATATTACATCGTTTCCTCACCCATGATGAGGTCGGAAAATTCGTTAATGACTCTCATAGTGGAGCCTGTAGTGGCCACCTCTTTGGTTTGGCTACTACCGAAAATATTCTCTGTGTTGGTTAGTTTTGGCCCACCATTTTTGTGAATTAAACACAAACAGTCATTACAGGAAATTTCAACTCAAAATGGGCCTCCTAAAAAAAATTAATAAAATAATATTTATTAATTTTGGAGGAAGAAAATAAAAAACTACTTTTTTGTTTGTATTTTCGACATATCTCCCCATGTTTTTACTGAAATTTTGATAAGGAGAGCTCATTGGTTGTGGAATTAAATTATGCATCCAACGAGTACCCAATCGACATACTTTTGACGGACCTAGCTACCCCAAAATCAAGGAATACTTGAAAAAATGTGATGATGATGTCATCAAAATGTTTTTTTAGGTATTCCGTGTTTTTGGGGTAGAGGGGTCCATCAAAAGTATGCTGAGTGGGTACTGATTGGATGAAAAATTTAATTCCACATCCAATGAGCTCGCCCTATCGAAATTTGAGTAAAAAAATGAGGAGATATGTCGAAAATACAAACAAAAAAAGTAGTTTTTTTTATGATACGTATCCCCAAATTTATATTAAATAAGTGTTTAAGACCTATATGGTATTTCAAATTTAAAGCAATTTCATTATCTAACACATGATGACATGGAATTTGAATTAAAGTTAAAAGGCCCATTTTGAGTTGAAA
The DNA here is from genome assembly GCA_001517045.1 of Pseudotsuga menziesii. Taxonomy (NCBI): domain Eukaryota; kingdom Viridiplantae; phylum Streptophyta; class Pinopsida; order Pinales; family Pinaceae; genus Pseudotsuga; species Pseudotsuga menziesii. The sequence continues at coordinate 64,765 of LPNX010932504.1, forward strand.
TTTCCTCTAATGCAAACATTGCCACAGTTGTCAGCTCTTTTCTCCAAAAGACAAGACTCCCCCTATGCTGTTACATCTTGTGGTCACAGTCGGTCCCTTATGTAAGTGGGTAATTGACTTCATGACATGTAATGCTACCTCAGTCAGTAGCCATAGCTACAACATCGTGGCCGTCGATTATTTCAATGAATGGGCTGAGGCCATGCCTACATTCAATTGTAATAATGACACAACAGAATGTTTCCTTTTTAATCATGTTATCACACATTTTGTTGTCCTCTGAAAAATAGTCTCAAACAACAGTCGTCAATTTGAATACGTGGATTGGACCAAGTTTTCAACCATGTTCAAGTTTAAAGAACAATAATCCTCTGCATACTACCCTCAGGGAAATGGACAAGTTGATGCTGTCAACAAGATTATCAAAAGCATGCTCTAGTAGATGGTGGGAAACCATAAAACTAATTGGCACCATATGCTCTTCTCCTCCCTCTGGGCCTACTATAAATCATCGAAAACTGCCACCAACTTTACCCCATTCCACTTAGTCCTCGGTATCGAGTCAGTACCTCCCATTGAGTGCTAGATTCCATCACTCCGCCTTGCCGTAGAGCTCATCCTAGATACCTCTCCATTATAAGAATGCATTATTCTATTTGAACAAACCAATGAGGACCTTCATGCTTCCCTTGAAGCAATTGAAGCAACTAAAACTTAGTCGAAGTCACATTTTGACTCCCATGTCCACCCTCGCAACTTTATTAAAGGAGATTTGGTCCTCGTTTATGACCAAGCCAATGATAAGTTGGGAAAACTGAATTTTGAATCCATGTGGTATGGCTCATATGTCATCCACCATTGCCTCGGCAAGGGGCATATATTCTTGCTGACTCCAACGACCACCTCTTGAAGAATCCCTGCAATGGGATCTACCTCAAGAGGTTCTATGCCTGTTGTCACTACCATGAGTCACTTGTATTATAAATTTTTTTTTTTTTTTACACCATTCTTAACACAAGTCTTACAATTTGTTCCCTTGGCTACTCTACATGGATCCTACCTTGCATCACTACATCGGATTTGCTTACGAAGCAAGTAGATGGTCTCCTAATATTTCCTCAACTACGTGGGTTATTTATTCCCTGTCACATGAGTTGATCCATATCAATGGAATGTCTGCTGGAATTGCTACCAACAACCAAGATGAGTACGATGGTGTCATGGACCGTCTAGCCACTACCCTCTAGTTGGGTATTCGTCACCTTGATTTCTTCTTAGACTCCCAAATTCTTTTCTCCGAGTTGAATAACTTCCATCGGGTATGCGATCCTTGTCTCTTTAGAAAGTTCTTGTGCACTCGACATATAGTTAGAAATTTTAAATCCATCACATTCATGGATGTTCCCAGAAATCTCAATAATGTAGTAGACCAAATGGCTAATAATGTTCTAGACTGCCACATCAATCATCGCATATAGGTAATAAAACTGCATCATGCATCATCATATAATCATGCATAAATATGTCATATACATCATATAGGTATTGTCATCATAAAAGACTCATATAAAAAACCATAAAAAGGTGCATCCATGTGCATAAATATATATATCATGTCATAGTGTTCAGTACAAAATGAGAAGCCCCATAAGATTTCTTGGATGAGAATATGTATCATACAAAAAAATCCTAGAACACCACTGCACTAGGGGCAACATCAATAGCTACTATTCATAATTATAGGCCTCCTCTTGGTACTCAGAGTCTGAATCCTTCTCTGTGTCCTCCTCAATATAGTCCTCCTCATCCTCCATCGGCGCATCACCCTGTGCCACTGCTCACATATCCTCAGCAGCGACTACGATCCTCTTCATCAAGGGGATCCACTCTGGAGGAGCACGGTAACATGCGACGATCAGGTCATCATCTAGTTACTTCCAGTATTCATCAGTAACCCCATCTAACAAAGGCTCTATGTCATGATGTAGTGAGTTCAAGGTACTCCGGTGCCCGTGAGCGGGAGGATCTATCCCCTCCACCCTGCCCCTCGGTTGCTCATAACCTATGGGCAGGCATGGTCTGACATCTACACATACACATAGTATGTCATCAGTATCTTCCATACACATAAACTGGCTACCACTAAGCTAGTAATATATATATGAATGTAACCACATAAAACATCATGTATACATACCATCAAGTCCCCAAGCCTATCCTGGAGGACAAGGCATCTCAGGATCTCCCCTGTAGTCCATCCCTATGTATGGGTAGTCCTCTATGAGGACCGGTAGCTACCTCCATTATGCTAACATATCCCAAGTAAAGAATCATCCCACTAGGTTTCCTCCCTCACGGATCATCCTCTCACTCCACCTCCTCATACGAGGCTCATGAGGCCATCCCTTCTACACTTCCAAGTGTGGTCGTAGCATCGATAATTGCTCAAAGAAAAAAGATCACAAAAACAAGGGGAAACAGAAATCCCCTCCCACAATCCTATCATGGTTTTTCCAATGCCTAACCACTATCAAATACATCTGGTCCCACCTATAGTAGGTTCCTCCCATCACATGCTCCACAATATGGAGTTTCCCCTATGATGTCTAATTGTGCAGTCCTGATGAACTCAAGATCCTCAACACCATCACTGCCACAGCCTGAGTCATAAGAATCTCAATTTTTAACACTAGTATGTACAACCCGGGCACTGTAGATGAGTCATAGCAATGCCTCTCGTGGATGGATGAGGTTCAGCGTAGTGTCATCGATCAGATCTAACATCAAGAGCCCAATCAAAAAGTAAAAATCAGAGAGCATGATCTTGATATGCTCCCTCTAGATGATGAAGCACTCTACATCCATGTCCTAGAAACTCACCAATGTCTCCAGGAGCAGTCTTGCGGTCCACATAAGTGGAACCCAAAAGTATTTCAATAGTCCACTCTAGAAAAGCCTATCCACCACAGCTCCATCTCTTAATGCCTTCCCTAGTAAGGTACCAATATCCCGCTCCCACCACATCGCCTTGGGATCCTGAACATAGAAACAATCACTGTAAGGCTCAGTATCACACAAAAAACCTCATCTCGAGATGAAGTTGCACCTGTTGAGCCATTCTATGTGACCCAAGTTGCGCATAACCACTCGATAGATGTGATTCAGTCACTCTTTTTTGGTTCAGAAGATGCGACCCAGGTCACGCCTATCTCTTCAGTAGGTGCAACTGACTCATGCCTATCTGTTTGATAGGTGCAACTAGATTGCGCTTGTCTGGCCCATAAGAGCGACACAGGTCATGTATTTTCCCTCGAAAAGTGCAACCCAACCCTAGGAACCCTTCCATCTTGGAAGAATACCTAGAATGAGAAAACACCAAAAGTAAACTAGCGAAAATAACAGATTTGACAAGAGCTCTTACCTGCAAGTCATGAATATGAAAACCTTTAGTCAGAATGAAAGAAATCGAAAAATGAGCTCTGGGGTCTTCCACTCCAACTCAACATTGAACAGTAACAATGACACATGGAATGTGGTCCTCCCTTGTTTGTAGGTCCCCATTGGGCCTATTTTCTCTTTCATACGCCACAGCATCATCCAGATTCCATTTGAGACACCGTTCACACCACCAGGTTCTATTTTTCGTCCTCTTTATTTTGACAGGACCCTTGTCCCATTCTCTCACTATGCTTCTCTAGGCCATTTCATGGAAGCCACTTCACTTTGCGTTCCATCACATGAATCTCCCATTGGTATATCAATGAGCCATTCATTCCATCCATACTACAAAGTTGGCCCTATTTTACCGCCATCCATCATCCCGCAAGGGGACACCATCAGTTTTCTACATTTATTCCCATCATCCATGTTCACAACATAACATATTTCCATATATCAAACACTTCCCCTTTGCTTGATTGACTAGTACGGAGTTTTTGTTAAGCTCTTTTCCTACTCTTAAAAGAATGAAAAGATCATCAAGAACTCTTGCTTCCTTTCACACTCGTTAAAGTATTTGAAAGGGCATATATGTAGCCTCATTTATCTCCTTTTTTGGACTATGTAGACTATCATAAGGAAATGACCACCTTGGCGCACTCAGGCCAGGGACATTTCCCTTTGCATCCTTTTATGCTTTCTCAGGCATTGGGATTGAACTTTACGAAAATTATCATCATGGGTTGTCTTTAAGCTCTTTTCCATCCTTCTCATCGAGAAAATATTACCGAGCAAACTTTGTTTTGTCCATGCTTGTAAAAGTATTTGAATGACCATCCAGTCAGTATAGGTTTAACCTTTTCCATCCTAATTGGACTACAAACGTTAAAGAAGCCTTCCTTCCCCAAAGGTTGGGAGAGATCTCCTTTGTACACTTTTATCCTTTTTTGGGCTAAGGAGACTACATACAAAAAAAAAAACCACACTGGAGTCTTCTTCTTGTTTTCAGACTCTCTAAAAATGAAAACACCATTGAGCATTTAATTTCCTAGGCTCGCTAAAAATCCACGGGATCATGTCATAATGGTGTCTTTAGGTGCCACCCCATATATTATAGTTTGGAAGCTTTCCCCCATTGGGTATCCTTTGTTCAGAGTATTCTACACTGAGTCTTCCTTGGATCCCCTGAGTAGTCATGTTCTAGTTACCTCCCTCAGTATTTCCCATTGGAGTTATCTTTCGGGTATTATAGCTATGATCCCTCTCCCATGAGTCAGTTTGATTTGCTACTAAGTCAGCCCTATCATCATACTATAAACAAAGGAAGTTTGAGTCCCCTATATTCTCCTGCCCTTGTTCCCCCATTCAGTGTTCCAGTCCCCAGATTCTCCCACATCTTTGGTTATCCCCCTCATGCTTCTCGTCAAGAAAACATTATTTCCTTCATTAGTTGCAGGTCTCCCTCTCTCGACATCAACACATATATTCCATAGGATATACCTAGAGGTCCATGTATCCTGGTTTCATTCACCTTATTGATGAGTTCCTTGGCCTACTGGAGAGGAGCCCTTGGTGCCTCTCAGGATGGTGATGTCTCACGTGTTCAACTTCAGCTACATCATCGCACCATTGAGATTCGTACATATTGGTATGTACATTATTTGATTAAAGACCTCGGTTGTCACCTGACTCTAGAACATTGGTGAGTCTATTATGGGACCTAGACTGGTTCATGTCCCTTGTGATTTTTGGGTTGCGTTGGAAACAATGTTCAGAATCTTCCAGTACATTACTTCCATGTATCTCTAGTAATTGATGTGGCATATGGTACCACAGAGATTCTAACTCTCTGTCATGGAATCCCTCCAGTTATGTACACTTCCAGATTCAGTAGAGCATCAATTGTGAATACATTTCATTCCATGAGAATGCCATGGTTCATATGTATCTGTTCTTCAGATCAACATTGTACTCAACCTCTCATTGAGGCCAACATTTCGTAACATCAGTTGTATATAAAATTGATCGTCTCCCATGTTTTTTAGCCTTGATCCCATTATTTATTCTTTTGACATTGTTATGAGCATGGGTATATCTGCCTCATTTATATACATGTCACATATTATATGTATCCCACCAAAATCCACCGCGGTTCGAATGAGGAAGCACTGCTTCTTCACAGGTCTCTCCAGTCTCTCCAATATTCCTATGATCCTATGATGTATGTCAGTCATACGATAAGCTCCTACCCTCACACATCAAGCAACAATTTTTTAACGCAAAATATTGCTCACCTAGCTCTGCATGATCTAAACCACATATATACATCATTTTCCTACCATATTTCCCTTACTTTTTACCGTCACAATTACATTTCAAGTCCAAAACATCATTATTTAACATGGTTTACCTTCATTCTCTCCAAAAAAGGGCTAAAAACCCCAAAAAAGGGCTAAAAAACCCCAAAAGGGCTTAAAATCCTAAAAAGGGCTTAAAACCCTAAATAGGGTTCCAAAACCCTACAAGAGAGAAAATTTTGAAAAACCTAAAACATATTATTAAAAAAATGTGAAGGTCTCTATCAAAAGATTCTTACACCTTTTTTCTCGTTATTTTATTTTGTGAGTATGGCGAGACACCTTTTGTTCTCAAAGTATTCACACCCCATTTTTTCCATCATCCCATTTCTCTACCATTCCCACTTAGTATGTTAAGACATTTTCCATACCCACATGGAGAACTAGCCTGTGGAGAGGCAGACCATTTTTGAGACGGCCACGGTGGCCCATTTTTATTATAAGGAAGGTATAACTTTCTTGTATTTGCTTTTATTTAGTGTAGCCGCATATATATATTTTTTTGACCGATATTGTTTATTGTTGTAGCTTTCTTACATGAACTCTATCTTATTGTCCCATTGACTTAAGGCGGGTTCTTTTGCATGTAACAAGGGTGAAAACCTCGTTACAATGTAACTTTTGTCATTGATTTGACTAATGAGTGTTGTTGGTCGAGAAATTTATGTTGTTATAGTTGGTGCATTCATTTAGGATAAATAATATACCTTATAAAGTCCATGTTTGGGGTCCAAATACCCTAAGGAAACAAATTCCCCTCAATCCTCAGATCCTTTATGATAAAGCGATCCAACCAAAACTTAATAGTCTTCTTAGTCTTTGTCAGTTGAGAAACTAACATCAAGTTTGCACCCATACTAGGAACATGATTGACATTTGATATTTAATCATTCTAACATTCAACATATCCAATTTCAGATACTATGAGAGCATAATCATAAGGAACATCAATCTTCTATTTAGGAGCTCCACTTAAGGAAGATAACATATAATCATACTTCACCATATGATTAGTATAATCAAATTCAACTATCCATTCTGTCTGGTAGGTATGAGCATGTAATGCATGGGAAGTACTAACAAAGAAGCTATAATTCATGGAATCTAATGGAGAATCAATGGTGAGAGGAGTTGATGTCAATGTTTCAAGCCAAGCGTGGCTCATTTTCAAGAGGTCAATTGGTTGATTTTTCTGTCAATGCAATATCCTCAGAGTTCTTGACCTTTTCCTATAAATCCACCATCTTCTTCCAATAGTTCTTCTCAACATATCTTGGTTTCCACAATGTCGACAGGTCTTCTTATTTTCATCCTTCTTCTTCGATAGTGACTCTTTTGTATGTTGGTTGATACATTATTCTTTAAGTTTTGGATTTACCTTGCCATTTAGAAAGTGAGCCTAGTGTTTTCTACCAAGGTTCCATTCTCTAATCAAATTTTGTTGGTCCTTAATCAATAGATCAAAAAATGTATCAAAGGTAAAATCGTTAATATATTGTTTTCATGACATCCAATTGGTGTGAAACGAGGAGCATAAAACATTGTATGCACTAGTAGAAAATGAGAGATAAATGACCAGGAGACCAAGAAATATGGTCACCACAATTGTTTTCAAGGTATAAATGACCAAAATTTCATAATCCAACTAAAAATGACTAGAGGAATGACCAATTGGGTCATGGGATAAAATATATGACCAGATAACTTATAACTAAACTAAAAATGACCACATAAAAATAGCATTAAGAGCATGAATTGGTCATTTATTTGGTCATCGTTAGTTGTGTCACTCTGACAATGGAAAAATTCAATTTGACAATGAATTTGTACAATTTACTAAAATTTATCACTGTAGATGGATTCAAATATCCCTAGAGGGGTCTCTGAATATTTTGGGATATCATAAACCCATTGCATACTTAGGATAACAATATGTAATCATTTCTAATTAATTTCCTATCCACTATCCTACGTAGTTGGCATCCACTTGTACCACATGGTCAACACTTTCCATATATAGCCTAGGAGCGAATTTATCCCAATTCTTTTTAGATACTGCCCACTTTATTGACTTTCTTAATTACTAACTGATCCTTCCAATAGATTTAGTCTTTATCCTACTTTATTCCAACTTTTCAGTGGATAAGGTAAACCTAGTCAACTAGGAAACTGCTATCCTTTGTTTCCAACCCATCCTCCGTGATTTTCTCTCTAGATTCCAAGATTATCATGTTTTTCCATCACTCATGAAAAATCACTCATGTTTTATCTAATTATAAGTGCTTTAGTCACCTATGGGGGTTTATCATACATTAGAGGAAATTTGGGGTTTAAAATGGGCCTTATAAGAAAACGTGCCAACAATCAATTTTGTGAGTTGGAATTCAAGAACCAATAGAATTCCAATAAAATGAGTCAACCATAATGGTTGAATTGACATATTTGTCATAAAAGAAAACTACTTTTTTGTTCGTATTTTCGACATATCTCCCTGTGTTTTTAGTCAAATTCTGAGTGGGAGAGGTCATTGGATGTGAAATTTAATTCCGTATCCAACGAGTACCGACACTGCATACTTTTGACAGACCCCGCTACCACAAAAACAAGAAAAACCTGAAAAAACGTGACGATGATGTCATCATCACATTTTTAAAGTTTTTCTTGTTTTGGGGGTAGCGGGGTCCATCAAAAGTATGCAGTGTGGGTACTCGTTAGATTCGGAATTAAATTCTACATCCAATGAGCTCTCCCACTCAGAATTTGAGTAAAAACATAGGGAGATATGTCGAAAATACGAACACAAAAAGTAGTTTTTTCATTCTTCCTCCAAACTTAATAACTATTATTTTATTATTTTAACTATTATTTTATTATTTCAACTATTATTTTATTATTTCAACTATTATTTTATTATTTTCCTTAGGAGGCCCATTTTAGACCTCAAATTTCCTCTAATGTTTAGAAATCCTTATTTATGAGCTAGCATGAGTTGTCTTCTAGCAACTCATATTTCCTTTAAATAAGGATGTATTACTATTGTAATAATCAACCAAGTATTCATTCTTCACTTCTTCATGCGATTCATTATCTTTATTATTCTCTCTATTTTCCTTATGCATGCTTGTGAGAATTATCTTGTAGCTAGATCTACATATTGTGCTTCTTCTTAGCATCAAGGCTATATTTCTTCATAGAATTACAATTGATATTTATACATGATATCACAACTCATAGGTTTTCAATTTTATAGCACAAGGTCACTTAAGTTCTACATATTTTAGAAGCTATCAGGTCACTACATCAGAGCGCATTCAGCCTCATATTCCTCTCTGAAGAAGAGCTTGAATTGAGATTACAAATTTTTCTCCTAGTTTTTATTTGTGGAGGTTGCAGAGAGTATATTATCGAGCCATCAAGTTCTTAGCATGGAATCCTCTTCAAATATAATAATGAATCCCTTCAACTATCATGAACGGAAATCCCAAATTGGCATTCTATTGTGCAATAAGGGATTATACAGAGTTACTCTAGCTTTGTAGAATGAGCATAATGCTATTGTTGAGGAAGCTAAGTGGCATAATAGGTTGGATGAAGCGTATTGATTATTGTGCCACTCTATTTCTCCTGACATTATTTTTTATCTAAATTATTTGACCACTCTAAACCAAGTATGGACCAAACTTGAGTCTCTCTTTGGATTACAAGAAAGTGCATTAGTTGGAGAATGAGTTATTCTCATTGAGTCCAAGCAATTTCAATTCCAGTGAAGGATTCTTCACCAAATTCAAGTCACTTGTTCTATTTCTCATGAAATGTGGGATTTAGAAGAAGGACAATCAATCAATTCTTTCCATTATATCAAAATGGGGTCTTGAATACTCATTTTTTGTGTCTACTTTTCATGCTACTAGGATTGCTATTTTGAATTGGAAAATCCTTCTTTGAGTACATTCTTTGATTAATTGACAAAGGAGAAATATAACTTGATCCAGATGGGTTCTCTTACATCCTCCAAGGGAAAGGATCATTCTATTATAGTTCAATAAAGTAAGAATTCAAAATCAAAAGATAAGCAAATAGTGAAAGAGAAGAAGTCAAAGTCAGATAATGAAGATGAAATTCGAAGCCTACTGATGAAGGTTCAATGAAGAAAGTCAAGAATAAAGGGAGCACATACAAGTGTTCTTATTACAGCAAAGGATTACATCCTGAGAATAAATTTCTCAAGAAGAATCAAGACATCATGTCTCAGCTACCTTAGAAGTATAACATTTAAGTTCCAGATGAGCTCTAGAAGCATGTTGAATCCTCAGAACATTATCATAGTGTGCAGTCCCTAGGTAATATGAACTATGCATTGAGTGATAGAGGAAAATCCTTTCCTCATATCTCTCATATATATTAATTTTTTGATAAATCATAATAAAAAATATCAATGTCTTTCTTGAATTATCCACATATCAGTCTACTAGATTCATCTCCCAATAATTGTGATTTTTCAGTCGATCATGACTTGTCTTTAAGAAACTCTTCCTCACTCCATTCAAATGGTTATAATTATGATTTAGAATCATATTTTAAGTCTAATATTCATGTTATGACATCATGCATACCATCTACCATACTTTTGAATACTCCTAATACTATACAATCCCCGAGTTCACTAGTTGATTCCTCATTCGTTTCCTATACAATGTTACTTATAGGATATTACACATGTTTGGATATGTTCTAAACACATATGGTTCAGATATCAAGTCCATCAATCATTCATATTTTTACAGTCATTAGTGTTCCCCAGTTGCTCAACCTTTTTCTACTCTAGCGCTATATCCTCATGGAGACATTAAAAAATTGGTATTTTTTTCTCCATATGATAATATTTATGGTATATCAGAGTCTATTCATCCTGATTTCAGATTTGGGAAGGTTCCATAGCAGCTTGGAAGGAAAATATGTGATTCTCATCACCATTTTGCAGCTATACAAGGAACTGATTGTGTTATTGATTGTGTTGACTTTTCTAGTCTTTGAGGAGTATGCACAAATCTTTTTTCCTTTTCATATTTCTTTTGCATATCATATTTTGTTAGCATCAAGAATCATTTAGATAATTCTCCTACTTCATCAGATGATGAGCTATAAGGAGTTGCTCCTCTTCTTTCTTGCATATTCTACACTCCAGCACATGATCATGGAGTTCACAATTTATTTAAAAAGTCTTTCACTAGAAGCAATTCATTCAACTCATTCAAGTGAAGATAAACACATACTGAAGACATGTTTTATCCCTAATTGTAATATCCCAAATTTTTACCTAACACTAATGGGCATAAGTCCCATTTCATATGATGTTTCTTTGATGCTTATATTTGGTATATTGGGCATAAGACCCCACTACACATGAAAATGATGATTTGTTATATATATTGGCCATAAGCCAATGGATATGATTTATTTAGCATATATGTGATTGAATGTGTTGGACATGGACCCTGACGAACATAATTGATGAGACTTTGTGTTGAGCACGAGCTCTGGAGCACATGAGTGATTTGATGTTTGTGTTGAGCGCGAGCTCTGGAGCACATGAGTGATTTGTTGTTTGTGTTTAGTGCAAGATATGGAGCACATGAGTGATTTGATTTTTGTGTTGAGTGCAAGCTCTGGAGAATATTATTGTTTGGATGTTTTTGTTGAGAATGAGCTCTGAAGCACATGGAAAATAAGAATTGGAAGTGTTGGGCATAATCCCTAGAGCATTCCAAGTTGATGTTGAGCATAAGCTCTAGAGCATCGGATCCTTGGCCATTGTATCCCTAGGTGTATTATACAAGTACATCCTAACATTAGTGTTGAGCAAGAATCTATGGAATTGCAATAAGTGTAACTCCTTGTTTTTAGCATTGAGTGTGGGATCTGAATAACGCTAGGAGTTAATGAAAATTAATTATGTTGAGTAAAAAAAACTCTAAAAATAATCGACCTTATATTAATTATTTTTAAGTTGATTAAAAGAAATTTTGAATTTCTATGTCTCATCAAGTACTGAAGAACTACCACAATATACAAGGTAATCCAACATGCAAGGAGGTTTAAAACTGTCTAACTTAGTTAACCAACACTACCTGAAGGCCGTAATAAAAGAAGTGAATATAAGATAAAGAAAGTACCATGTGATTTGGGATCATTCTATATGATACCCAAAGTAAAAATGTTAACAATGATATATATATATATATATAGTTTATATATGTTATGAATAAAAAGGTAAGCATGTGTATTAATAATAGTAACTCGAAATAATAATTGAAGGATCTATGTTTTATTATTTACTAAAAGTAATTAAATAAATATCTAATCCTAAAAGAGTCAAAATAGGAACTAGTAAAAGAGTTCCGAAGTTAAAATAAAATAAATTATTAAAAATTCACATAAATCAATTAAAAATATCATTTCAAGAAGAAAAAGGATTCTTGATCTAACTGAAGTTTAACTTCCCTTTTCCTAAAGATTTTCTATAAATACCCAATCCAAATAGAGGATTAGGGATTTGACCATTATTTCCCTAAGAATTTTGCAGAGCATTTCCAAAAGTAAAAGCAATATAGTACAGAACCTGATATTCCAAATACATGCAGCGTTACCCTTAGGATCTCTAGACGACTAACTAGGGGGGATCCAGATTGAAACCAGGAACAATTTCAGGTCATGGTTGCATGGAACGTGGTAGTTACCCAGTTATTCGGTTGACATATTTCAGGCCACAATTGTCTATGCTCTTGTTAATTCTGTGTGCTTGAGTGTGCAGGGTTCTAGCCATTAAAATAGATACAAATTGCAGAGATGCGGTTTTTACCTTCCTTACAACTCATACATATTTTTATTAAAGTAGGGATTATAATATTGAATGAAAATCTATATATTATATGTTTGTTTAAGCTTGGTTTTCCTTTTGTTTACAGATCCTCAAAGCACGAACTGTTTGTATCTGAACCCTAGAAAAATATAGTTTATATTCTTTTAGTATTATTCTTTTTATGGTCATTCATGCATATCTTAAATTAAGTCTTCTCTATATTGGTTTAATTATATAACAAAGTTCATCTTAGACTTAAACTCTAGTTATTTGAGATAACTAGATTTTTATATATTGTTCAAACTCAGATGAAAAGTTAAACAGAGCTTTCATAAAGATAGGAAAAATAAACCTTATTAGCATTTAAAACTAAAATAGTATATTAAACTTTGCATCTAAAACATTTAGATAAACTATTTATAAAAATTGTGAACCTACAGACTAGACATTAGATCTCTGAGCTCTAGAACTTTAAACTATGTACAATTTTTTCTTAAATAATTAATAAACTACCAACTAAAAGAAATAAATTAAACCATAGTTCAAATATCTCACACCATTAAAATCCAACTCTAAAGATATATTCCCAACACTCCCAGATTTCATATTTCCAGCGCATATGCTTCCATTTCCACTTTACAATCAAACATAAACAACATATCGTAAACACTATTCAAATACTTTATAATAAATAGTAAATCCATGCTAAGAAAAAATAACGCTGATAAGTTTTATTAAAACACACCCCATCCATCGAATCCTATCCAGGATTGGTTGCAGGACAATTTCACATATTACCTTACAAAATATTTTAACCAAGCCCAACCATCAAAACTTGTGAGGGTTTGGCTGTAGTAAAAATTACATTCAAACATATCAACCAACTAACAATAAACAGAGAACCCAACTCACGATTTAAATAAACAAAATTATTAACGACATCGTTGTTTTGTTTATCATTCAATTAAAATGCATCGTAGATCGAATCCTGTGAGATTCCCAAAACCCATGCTAATTAGAAAACAATTCTAAATTGTTAAACAACCCAGGATTGAATCCTGTAGGCACCACTGCTAAAACAAAACATAAACGCTATGACTTACACAGCAAGGGTTTTGCCTCTCAGGATTGCCAAAGGAACTTCTTTTTAAACACATAGTTTTAACCAAACAGAACTGCACTCTACACATCATTTACACAGTCACATTATAATAATTAAATATATGTATAGGCTATGTATTGATTGATGGGCCAATACAAGCTTAAATGCTCATGACTACAAGGTAAAGACCCAGCCACAACTTTTAAAACATAAATCCCTACATCATTGATTTTACCATGATAAACATACAATGCATAAAATACACTGTATGAAATGGCACTGTATGCAATATGAAACACACCGTTAAGTTAGAACATAGAGCTTCCACTAAAAACGTTAAACCAAACACATTACAAAAATGTTGCAACACGACAATTTTATACACAAAGACGAACCATCTTTGGACAGTCAAGTTATTTTCCCAAAACATTTACATATGACAGTGCCATGGAAATTGCTAACACAGTTGCATCCGTTGGATGCCAAAAAAAACTATAAAACCCAACCAAATGAAACTATACAGCGATACTTTCCCCAACCCATATTTTAAATATCTATCACACCAAATGCACAGTGGTAACTGTTATATTTTTATCATTCAACCTAGAATTATGATCTTAGGATATTTAACTGAGTGAATAACATGCACAGCAATAAAACACAAGAGACAAGAGACACAAAGAATTTTCCTTGGAGAAACCATAAAGGAGAAAACCCTGCAACTTCCTCAGAGATAGAATTGGCACCAAAAGTAAAACCTGAAAACATAAAGATGATCTCCCAACAGTAGTAGTCTCTCTCTTGTCCCAACAACTTCTCCTCTCACTCATGCACCCCAATGAGTGAATGTGTGTATGATAAATAGAGAGGCTCACTCTCTATTTATATTGTTTTGTTCACTTGAAACCCACTCCAACATGTCAGCCTCACTTAACAATTACTTACTAGAGCTGACATCTCTAGGAGTGTCTAATAACCCTAGTTCCCGACAACTTGTGGGGACTTTGCCTCCTCCGACCAACAAGGAGGGTTATCCTCAACACAATGGTGGGGACTATTTCCCTGACTTACAATGACTCACATAGGGTCGACTTCTTTAGGATAGTCTAATAACCCTAGGTCCCCACAACTACGAGGACTTTAACCCTTGACCAATAGGAGGGTTACCCACAATGACTTGAGATGACTTGTTTACATTATAGAACCTCCCAATAGGAACATCGGGGCATGACATGACTCAAATACATTACAGACACATCCCAGAATAATCATCGGGGTACAATACATAAGATATACGGATGAATACATTCCAAAGTTACAAATACATCAACACTGCCTCTTAACTAGGAAGGTATTCTCTTGACACAATTTAACAGTACAATTCTTCTTCTCTGTATCATCTGGGTCATCGTCAAGCTCTCATCATATTCATCCTCAAGTCATCTTCATATTCAATTCATCTTTCATTATCAGATCTTGATCATCACTGGATTTGGATCATTATCATTAGATCTGGATCATCACTTGATCTGGATCATCATCAATGGATCTAGATCATCAGCACTGGATCTAGATCATCACTTGATCTGGATCATCACTGGATTTGGATCATCACTGGATCTGGATCATCACTGGATCTAGATCCTCACTCGATCTGGATCATCACTGCTGGATCATCATTGGATCTAGATCCTCACATGATCTAGATTAGTACCACGGGTGCTATCTCGTGATTCTTCTCATCACAGGAAGTTCTACAAATCCATCCCTTTTTCATGATTGTTGTAGGCCTAGCCTCCATGTAGGTCTTGTTCAACACTTATATCTGACACCAAGTTAGAATGGCCCACCCAACACTCACATCTGATCATGTAGGAACCAATCCTACAATCAAATCAGAAAGGCCCAGCACTCACATTCACCAGCATGATAGGACACAACTACTATCATATGTGAAAAGGCTCAGCACTTACAACCACTAGCATGATAGGACACAACAACTATCATCTGCGAAAATGCACATCACTCACATCCACCAGCATGGTAGGACACACCTGCTACCATCTGTGGAAAGGCACATCACTTACAATCACCAGCATGGTAGGACACACCTACTACCATATGTGAAAAGGAACAACATTCACATTCACCAGCATGATAGGACACACCTACTATCATCTGTGGAAAGGCCAACACTCACATCCACCAGCATGATAGGACACACCTACTATCATCTGTGGAAAGGCTCTACACTTACATCTGATCATGTGGGAACACATCCCTCGGTCACATCAGAATGGTTTTGAGTCCCATACTGAGGATTCCCAGTACCTCACCAGGTAGCTCCATTCCAAGAATGGTGGTAGCCCTTATATCTGACACCAAGTCAGAATGGCCAGCACTCACATCTGACATGGAAGGAACCAATCATCTAACCATGACAAAATGGCTCAACCCTTAGATCTGATCAAGTGGGAATACATCCGTCTATCACATCAGAATGGCCATGCACTCATATCTGATCATGTGAGAACACATCTCATAGTCATATCAGAATAGCCCTCAATCCCAGACTGAGTTTTCCTGGTACTTTACCAGACAGCTCCATTCCAAGAATGGTAATAGCCCTTATATCTGATCATGTAGGAACCAATCCTACAGTCATATCGGAATGGCTCAGCACTCATATCTGACATGGAAGGAACCAATCCTCTCACCATGAAAGAATGGATTAGCCCTTACATTTGACCATGGAAGGAACCAATCCTCTCACCATGTCAGAATGTCTCATGGACTCATCACTTCCCTTTGGAGAGAACCTTGATCTAGAGAACACCAAGATTCTCCCTAAAGTTCTCAAACTTCACCCTAGCTAATGGCTTCATAAATACATCAGCTATTTGTTCGTCTGTCTCAACATACTAGAGCTTCACTGCTCCCCTCTGCACCATATCCCTGATATAGTGATACTTGATCTCGATATGCTTCGACTTGTCATGGAACACCGGGTTCTTTGACAACTTCACACAAATCCGGTTGTCACAATATATACGAGTAGCATCTAACTAGAGATCAAATATATCAGACAACAGCTTCCTCAGCCATACTGACTCATAACTAACTGAACAAGCTGCGATATTCTCTACTTCAGCTGTACTTAGTGCCACATAGGATTTCTTCCTGCCAAACCAAGAGATCACACCTGATCCCATACTGAAGCAACACCCTGTACTCTTCCTATCGATGGCACTGCCTGCCCAATCTGAATCAACATAACCCTCCAGGTTAATCTTCTGGTTCGACTTGTACTTGAGCCCATAATCAACTGTACCCCTTAGGTACCTCAGAATATGCTTTGCAGCAATCTAGTGAACATTTCTCGGATCTGTCAGGAACTGGCTCAAGGTGTTCACAGCAAAGCAAATATCTGGTCCTGTCTTCATCAGGTACATCAAGGACCCAATCATCTGACGATACATTGTAGCATCAACCGACTCTGATGAAGCATCACTCAATAGCTTCAGGTTTGATGCCATAGGTGTGGCCATATCCTTGTATTCCATCATCCCAAACCTCTTTAGGATCTCTACTGCATACTTCCCTTGTCTGAGGGATATTCAATCTGCATTCTGCCACACCTCCATGCCTAGAAAATAATACATCAACACATAATAGGAGCCTCACTAGTCTTCCACCTTCAACCTTAAAGCAAAGGTTGGAATCCCCTTTACTCTTAGTAAATCTTAGAGTCATCAGTAATCTGTCGATCCTATCGTACCATGTCGAACCTCAAGATATTTTGTAGTCACTCCCTCTGTCTTCCGTACTCTATGCACTAAAACATTCTGTACCACAGTGACAAGTAGCTTCCTATGCTACTAATATTCTATGTATCCATCTAGTGTATAGAATTTCATCTTCAACCTTGTAGCAAAGGTTAAGATCTTCATCAAGCTCATCATGTATGTGTTTCAACTCCCACTAGCTGCAAGTGTCTCTTCATAGTCTATGCATTATTTTTCGTGAGAAGCCTCGTGCTACGAATCTTGCCTTGTATCCCACAATGTTTCCATCTACTACATGATGGAACTACGAACTTTCCTTCATGTATCGATACTGCATCCTAGACATCATTCTTCTTGAACTGGTCTTCCCTTTCTTCTTGGTTACTTCTTTATAGCTAGAGGGTTCTGCATCAATGATTTCACTGCATTCATCATATTATTCTTCATCTTGAACTGTCATCACTTGTTCTTTGGAATAAGTCTCATCCTTCTTTGCTTGTAGGCGATTATGTATGCGATCTTTCCTACAATTCAAATGCATTTGTATGGATAGAAACATTTCATAAGGAATATTCATACTGGCAAGTTCTTATGCAGAAAGATATGATCATGCAACTACTTTATCCAATACAACATTCATCCATGTCTCACGAAAACTTTCTATATGCCTTCATCCTTACCAGGACAACATTGAGATTGTGCACTAATCCAATATGTCAGCAAAGAGGTTTCATTCTAGACAAGCAGCAATGGAGAGTTGCATAGCACCATGAGCTACTTACCCATCACATGCATATTAGTAGTATACTGTCATTAATGCAAACATTCTATCATGCATAATACATCAACTGAATATAAACAAATGCATAACAAAACAATATCATGAAATGACAATTGAATACTTATCTTTATTTGTTTCGTGGGTAGACTCCTTCTTAAGCCTTCAGCTTCGTCGTCTTCTATAATATCATCGTTTCTTATCCAAATTCTAATATGGATAAGAAATTCTTCAAGAGTTGAGATCTTCATATTCTTCATTGGTTGAGGGATCTTCTTTGCATGGTGATAGCTTGATCTTAATTTGCACCCATATTTTCTTCTCTTATTATGAGTTGAGCTTCTTATTCTTCCCAGATTCTTCTAAAATTAATCACTTCCTACATTCCTTGCATGAATGAATCTCATGATCCTAGGAGACCATTCAATGTGGCTATCACCACTTCTGCATTCTCCACTTCTTCTTCTTCTACTACAAGTTGTTCTTTTATTTGAGAGATGACTGTATAGTCTCTGCATTCTGGATCTTCACATTCTTCAACTGTTTTCTTAAGGTCATAGTCCAATTTATGTTCTTCCCTTCAAATAGCTTCGTCAAGGAATCAAACATATTCAGTGTCTTAAGGGAAGACACTTGTGGTACAATGTGATCTGTTATTGAAACAACAATGATCTTCTTGGCCTTGACCAAGTTCTTCTGGTGTAAGGCTTTTAACCTCATCTCCCTCTGGAACTGGAACCTCTCTACTCATGTAGGTGTCCAATCCATTTTATTCAGAGAGATCAAATACTTCCATGCTTGGAAGTTGTCGAATTCACCAAGCTTATCATCAAGCTGATGTGATAGATCACTTTGAAATGACCTTAAATGCAAATAGCAAAAGATTAGATTTTACCGATTTGAGGTGTCTGTCTTGGTTCCGGAGCTCGCTGATCTAGGGTTTGTCAGCGAAACCCTAATTTTAAAAACTTGGAATAATTCATTCCTGATTGGATAGAAAGATATATCTCTTCAATTTGAGCTATCCAATGTACTCCTTTTCTAAAAACAATGGAGGGAAACTACTGGAACAGGAAGCCCTAGTTTTCCAATTTCTTCTGTAGAAATTCTTGTTACTATTTCTGAGGTATCTCCAAAATTACTACTCTTATATGTCTGAAAATGTGTACTGAGGTAGCATCACATGTCCTTTTTCTACTACCATAGGTTTCATTATAATTGGTTTCACCAATTGGGACTTATTATCATTTACCCAAGATGACCTATTACAAGACGTTTCAAAATAGTGAAGTTGTACGAACTGCCACATTTCATTGTTTCATCTTCTGGGTCTAAAATTCAAACCACAAAAATTAAATTATGTTCCCTTTCAATAACATCTTTATAAATTTCATTTGGACCTTTGTATCCCAAGATATAACAATTCTCCCCAGGTGTCCTATTTAGGGATGAATTCTGGAAGAGGATGGAACCCTAACTTGGAGGGATCATATCTCCCTGAATATAGTGAATATGAGGCTAAATTTAGGCAACAATGTAAATCAAGATTTTATCTTCGGCCTCTACAATTTTCAGCTCCTGATCCTTCACCAATCTCAGGATATAGAGAATGTACCAAAACTTAGCAGATTTAGTATTTAGGGTTTTTCTAGCTCACGGTCAAACTAAGGTTTAACTTTCCTGGAGTTTCACCCAACCAAGAATATTTATCCAGGTCTCTAAACCTCTATTTTTATGAGGAGATAAATCCTATGCTGGGCTCACTCAAAAATTCCTCTCCTGTAGAAATCCCTAATTTCCCGCACCAAAAACTGAAAATGCTCGGAATCAATCTCCGCTTCGACAAAAAGATGTGCCCTTCAATGGAGAGTCATCCTAGCATACATTTGCTGATGGATTGTGGAGAGCGGGTTGAAAAGTAAGAATCCCTAGCTTCTGTAGCTGCACAATGCCTTTTTCTCAGTTTAGCTCTGATACCATGTTAGATTTTTATCATTCAAGCTAGCATTATGATCTTAGGATCTTTAACTGAGTGAATAACATGCACAGCAATAAAACACAAGAGACAAGAGACACAAAGAGTTTTTCTCAGGGAAACCATAAAGGAGAAAACCTTGCAACTTCCTCAGAGATATAATCAGCACCAGAAGTAAAACCCAAAAACATAAATATCATCTCCCGACAGTAGCAGTCTCTCTCTTGTCCCAACAACTTCTCCTCTCACTCATGCGCCCCAATGAGTGAATGTGTGTATGATAAATAGAGAGGCTCACTCTCTATTTATATTCTTTCATTCACTTGAAACCCACTCCAACATGTCATCCTCACTTAACAATTACTTACTAGAGACAACATCTCTAGGAGTGTCTAATAACCCTAGTGCCCCACAACTTGTGGGGAGTTTTCCTCCTCCGACCAACAAGGAGGGTTATCCTCAACACAACAGTGGGGACTATTGCCCCAAATTACAATGAATCACCTAGGGTTGACTTCTATAGGATAGTCTAATAACCCTAGGGCCCCACAACTGCAGGGACTTTAACCCTTGACCAATAGGAGGGCTACCCACAATGACTTGACATGACTTGTTTACATTATAAAACCTTCCGATAGGAACATCGAGGCATGACATGACTCCTATACATTACAGACACATCCTGGAATAAAAATTGAGGTACAATACATAAGATATATGGATGAATACATTCCGAAGTTACAAATACATCAACAGTAACACTAGTGGAAAATGAGAGTTTAGTGACGAGGAGACCAAAAAATTTGATCACCACAGTTTTTTTCAAGGGATAAATGACTAAAATTGATAAATTTAAGCGAGCTAACTAAAAAAGACCAAGATAAATGACCACTTTTGTTCACACGATAAAACCAACTAAAAATGACCAACATAAATGGCCAAATTTGGTCATGGGATATCTAGACTAAAAATGACCACATAACAATTGGCCATTTATTTGGTCATTTTTAGTTGTCACTCCGACAATGAAAAAAATTACAAATTTGACAATGGATTTGTACATTTTAATAAATTCTAACACTGTAGATGGATTCAGAGAACCCCTTTAAGGGGGTCTCTGAATCCATCTGCAGTGTTAGAATTTAATAGATTCTAACATATATATACTATATATTTACTTGTCCCTATATTAACAAAATTGAATTAATGCAACCTAGCTATATGTTAATTTGGACATGACCTTGTCATATAAAAAAACCCACTAAAACTTGGCATATAATGTTAATTTTAAGGCTAATTTGCATGACCTTGGCATATAATTATAGTTTTTATAGTATTTTTATAATTAGATAAGTTTTATAAGGCTCGACAAGACCACTAGTGGAAAAAACCAAAGCAATAAAACATATGGGTGATATAAACAGTGTCGTAATTTGCAAGTTATAATAATTAACATGTGTTAGGGCGATGTACGCATAGAATGGGAGCCATAATGTATCAACATTATGCATTACCAGTACCTGACATTATAAAGAGTGACACGGGGGACAATATGGAAGGGTTCATATACAGTTGGTGGTAGGGTTGGAATTTGGATACATCCTGGCTCGTCTAACAATTTCTTTTTGACATTTTTTGGTTTTACGATCCCCATCAAAGAATGTTTTGTCTAATATTATGACCTTCAATAATAAAGTTTTGATGAAAAAATAACTCTTCAATAATGAAGCTTTAATTAAAAAGATACTCTATACTATACTACATATTGAATAATAACTATACTACATATTGAATAACAACTATACTACATATTGAATAATAAACCACTGCTTTTGAAATAAAATAAAAATTCAACTTTATAATCCAATTCTATTTGTAAATTCTCTCTATATATTTTAAATGGATTATAATTTTAATCAACAATTTAGTGTGCTACAAATTACAATATATAAAACTATATACGAATATTAATTTAGGAAAATTTTTGAGTTATTTTATTTTGTTATATTGAAACTCATATTTTTTCAACACAACCAATACGTTATGAATGTTGAAGAAACAGTATAAATAGTTTAACTGACTTAAAAAAATAATTGGTTTAATAATGTTAAAGATTAAAGAAATTTTCTTATCTATATTTAGTTTTCATTATTCTTTATTTGTTGAGTTTTTTTTTCCTTTATCTATATTTACTTTTCATTATTTTGGTTCTTTAGTTGAGTTTTTATAGAATAGTGAAAAGGTTAATTGAGTTATAAAATATTAAAAGAGTTTTTATAGAATAGTGAAAAGGTTAATTAAGTTATAAAATATAAAGAGATGGCTGAAAGATTTATTTGACTTTTAAAAATTGATTGATTTAATTATGAAAGATAAAAAAAGATTCCTCAATTTCATAATAAATGTCTTTTTCTTTTTATTTGTAATGAGCTTTTAATATTTTTTAATGGAAATTTTCACTGGCCTATCTTTTCTAAGGCACTTGCAGATGATCCAAAATTACAAACTAAGGCAACAACAAAAACTACCATTGAAAATATTGTAATTTGATGATTCTATTCCGAGTTTTGTTGTTGGATTGCCATTTTCGTTTTCTTTTGGTTTTGCTTCTTGGATCCTTTTGTATTTGGGCATTTGGATGGATGGGTTCTCCTACGATAGAAATGAATTTATAAACATCTTCATGTTTCCTGATGGCATTAGTTCTTTTTTTCTCTCTTTTCAATACCTATTTGAACAGCTATTGGATCACTGATCAATATGGTAGGAAACAAATCTTCTCCTGGGGAAATCCCAGATGAGAATTTTCCCATTGAGATTAATGGGTCCATTGAGAATCTTAGCAGGAAGGCACAGATTGCTCTTTCTTTGGAGAAAAAACACAAATTTTGGGAAACACAACTAGTAGGCCAATTCAAGGACATTCTGAATCGCTACTTGTCTGAAGGCCCAATAGAGGATCCCACTTCTTTGTCTGAGGTTAGGCAAGAAAAATTTAATCTTCCAAGCCCGTATGAGTGGTGTACTCATGATATCAATAAGGATGATATCTCTACAGAGATTTACAATATCTTGACTAATAACTATGTTGAGGATGATGAGAACATGTTTAGTTTTGATTACTCTACAGAGTTCTTGAGATGGGCTCTCAAGACTCCTGTATAATTCAATAGTAAGCATATGGGTGTTCAGGTTAAGACCACTAGGAAGCTGGTGGATTTCATCATAGGGGTCCCTTCCAAAATCAGGGTTTAGGATCAGTCCATCTTTATGGAAGAGATCAATTTCCTACGTGTCCACAAGAAGCTTCGGTGCAAGAGACTTTCCCCTATTCTGATCAAGGAGGTTACCATGAGGGTGCATTTGGATAACATATGGCAAGTTTCCTATACTGCAGGGGTCATCCTCCCAACTCTTATTGCTACTTTCCAGTCCTATAACAGGTCCTTAAATCCTAGTAATCTCATTGAGTTTGGATTCTCTAGACTCGGGGCTCGGATGACTATGAGCGGGACTATAAAATTATATCGACTTCCAGAGAAAATTGTGACTCCTAGTTTCAAGGAAATGGAAAGGAATGATGTCCCTGCAGTCACATGTCTTCTGCGCCATTACTGCAGTCACACGTCTTCTACACAATTACTGCGGTCACACGTCTTCTGCACAATTACTTGTACTAGTTTGTTTTTGCCCCATATTTCAATGAAGATGATGTGGAGCACTGGTTGTTTCTTACTGAAGATGTATTTTATTAGGTAAGTCTGTTTTTATGATGAAAAAACATTGTAATTAGTTTGGAAAGAAAGTGCACAGGAGTTTTGTGGAAAACAGGTTCCACAACATTTCAAGGTTTTCATAAAGAAATAATTGTTGAAATTGATAGGTCATCAACTCAGGAAGGTTCAATTCATCTCCCTATTTAAGAAAAGATTGTGAAAATAAATAATTTAATGCATGTATACAATTTACTTTCTATTTTGGTTGATCCCATGGGATATTTGTTCGAGAGAATAAAATTTCATGTTACTAAATAAGCTAACCCAACCAGTATTTCATTGTAGCCCTGTATCACAGTATGGTAGGGAATTGGATGTGAGGAAGGTTGTGAGAGGTCATTAATGCAACCTATGTAAATATTTTTTTCATATCACTGACCTTGTTATGTTGTTGTTCAACTTGTTGTGACATGTCGTGAGACTTTGGGTGCAATATGGGTGCATGGACTTACACTTGAGACTTAAGCTTTCCTGCTTTAAAAAATTATGAAGTGATTTTTTCATGTGGCAATTATGATATTAAAGTAGTGTAAATATATTATAATCCTTAATGTATTAATTTTGATAATGAATTGTTTTGACCATGCAAAAAACTTGATGAAATATTTGAACTCAAGAAATGTGTTCTCTAAATAATTGATAAATCCTTATTTAAAATGCATCTAAATTTGTACTGTTAATATTATTATTAGTGTCTCCAAGCAGAGATTATACTTTCAATATTTTGTGGTTCTAATAGTCTCTGAATACTACTTTGGTTCTTCCTAAATTTTGTGTTCAACTAAAATGGAAGTGAGTGTCACTGAATACTCTGGTCCTTCATGAATTTTGTGTCCAACTAAAATGAAAGGGAAAGAGGAAGATATTAAGCTTGGGGTGAACAAGTTTCAAAAAGGTCAAATTTACCCATAAGCTAGTTTGATTAATCTTATATATCTCACTGTGATCGACACCTTTCTTTGTGGGACTAAATTGAAATAGATATAAATATACTCAATAGTTAACTGGAGATGCTAGATTTTGTAATTATCAGATAGTGGGAATATGGATAAGAAACAGTTAGTTTTATACCTTCATTTGTTAAGCCTCTTGCATCATCTATGCTTTTATTTTGCTTGGTATAATTCAACTCGTAACAACCTATTTTAGAGTATTTTATTCTCTAATATGATTCTCTAAGAATATTTCCACTGCATTATTTTGTTTATTGTAAGTTAATGTGTTGTTAACAAACACACCCCATTTTCTAGAAAAATTGTTATAATGGAAGGATCTCTTTTCATATCAACATACATAATAATATAAATGAATAAAGATAGTTTTCGTGGATAGGACACGAGGGACAAAGCATATCGATACATAACCCTGATATTTCTGCAGCTTCTATACTCTTCCCTCCTCGATCCTTGGAAATTCCAACTACTCCATGTTGAAGGTTTCTTACTCCTATTATAATGTGTCAACCCAGACACCTCTTCTACAGTTGATGAATGATGGTCTCATTGTGGAAAATGAGAAATATTATGACATGTTTAATGCTTTGGAAATCATGCAAAATGACTCATTTTTGAAGGACTTGAAGTTTGGTCCCAGGGATGTACAACTTCATTACTATATCTACAATTATCGCATCAAATATGCCCTTAAACCATCTCAATTAGGATTGGTTCTTTTATAGTCGTGGGCACTTTTTTTTTATCTTGGATGCAAATAATGGCATTCCAAGGAAACAAACTAATTTTAATGTACTTATAGATATTGTTTGTTTCCTGAATTTATAATATTCTTCATGTCTGACAATGGTTTTTCCCTTATAAGGTCATCCAAGGCCATTTTCATCCAATTAGCTATATTTTAGTATTTGTTTCAGATATTTTGGGATATGTAAATAGCTTGGGAGCTTACATCACAAGTAATTTCTTGTATGAAAAATGCAAATTCATCTAAGCACCCTGCCATCTTTTGGTATCCCATTTTGATCATGTTCTTTCTTATTAGTTTTCCTGTTTGTTATTAATTTTTTGATCGTATAATTATTCATTTGAGGAAATTTCAACTCAAAATAGTCCTTTTAAATCTAATTCAAATTCCATGTCATCATGGGTTATCTGATGAAATTTCTTTAAATTTGAAATACCGTATAGGTCTTAAAAAAAAATTTAATATAAATTTCGAGATAGGTATCATAAAAAAAACTATTTTTTTGTTCGTATTTTCGACATATCTCCGTGCGTTTTTACTCAAATGTTGACCAGGAGAGCTCGTTCGATGCATAATTAAATTTTGCATCCAACGAGTACCCACTCAACATACTTTTGACACACCTCGCTACCCAAAAAATAGAAATACCTAAAAAAATGTGATGATGATGTCATCATCACATTTTTTTTTAGGTATTTCTTGTTTTTGGGGTAGTGGGGTCCATCAAAAGTATGTTGAGTGGGTACTCGTTGGATGTGGAATTTAATTCCACATCCAACAAGCTCTCATGATTGGAATTTGAGTAACAACACAGGGAGATATGTCGAAAATACAAACAAAAAAATTATTTTTTTCTTTTCTTCCTCCAAAATTAATAAATATTATTTTATTATTTTTACTATTATTTTATTAATTTTCCTTAGGAGGCACATTTTGAGTTGAAATTTCCTCTAATGTACAGGCATACTGTATATTTGTAGTGGCTTTCAGATTGTTCAGGAAGATATTTGTTATTTTCAAGTAACAGGTAGTGTGACTTGTTGGTTTTTAATGACAAAAGAATCTTGTGATGCTTTGTTATTGGTGTTGTAATAAGGAGGTAATATTTTATTTTAATAAATTCTCAAAATTTTCATCAAAGGAGACTATCCATATAAAGCATGAACTCTTTTCACCGTATTTATGTAATTCCTAATTAACGCCTTAGAATTGTTGATCACTACTGAATTGAATTGAGACAATTGCAGACAATGAAGGTGATCTTTACATGCTTCTCCTTGATGTGTACAAAATTGCAATTGCATACTTATCAAAAATTAGTTCTTTCATCTTCATTTAGATTTCAAATTTATTGATTAGGATGTTTGTTTTACATTTCAAATTTTTTCATTACGATGTTTGTCTTATCTTGGAGGCCTTGCAATGGTTGATCATTTTTCATCCTTCAGGAAGAAAATTGTCTATATGAATAATAAAAATAACTAGGTTAATTTGTTTTCGATGTGCTTTGAGAATCATGCCCTAAGGGGCTGCACTACACAGAGTAGACTTTCTTCAGCTTAGGTGCTAGGTGTGAAGGGTAGTTATTACACCAAAATCCTCTTTGTTTGTGTATTTTGGGTCTAGTATGGATTGCACTCGATGCTATCTTAATTATATGTGGCCTTACTTGCTATATACATGAGAAACTTTGCACATTATGGATAATGGTTTGGATTCATATGGATGCACATGAATATAAATGTTTTTTGTCAAAATTTGAATATTTTACTTATTTTTTAGTTATCTATTTTTTTTGTCTTATTTTTTTTTCCAATTCCAGTCTGGATCATATTTTTGGGCTTGACTGGTTCGATGAATGGTCTGGTTCTAATAACTATGCATCCCACAACCACTTGGGATAGACCCAATTGACAAGAGGGATTCTCTCTCTATACATATATACACATATAGGTATAGTGTTCTTTTTATGTTTTCCAATTTATTGAGTTAACTCCCTGGTTTTTCCCAAGTCTGTGCTGAGTCAGACAAATTTGATTAAAAGACAAGATAAATTATGCAAGCATGAATAGGTTTAAGAATAATAAGTTACAGGATTTGAGAATTATGTGTGTGACATTATTTATCAAGATTTTAGGGACATGCAATCTATTTGGAGGTTGTCACATGTTTGAACTTTGAATAGTTAGGTCTAAGATGCCAAATGGTATAATATTTTGTTTTATTTTAAGATAATTTATATGTTTAGAGTGTTTTTTTACTCCTGTATCAAGTTGAATTTGTGTCAAACAAATGTGGGGCCCTAGCTATTAAGGCATTTAGGAAAATAATTTTAAATTTTTGGCATGCATTTCATTTTCAAGGAAAGAGTGTAATATTAGAAGATTGGGTGGAAGAACCAAATACAACCAGTTTACAAAGTAGAGATGGGCCTCGAATCTTATCAGACAGGGTAGTCATTTTGAAATTCTTGCTTCAGGGGTGACAAAATTAAAAGCTTTGAAATAAGTTCACTCTTACAATTGGAAATGACATAAAACTAGTAGAACTATACCTATCTTCCAAAAAAACACATTACAAAATATATGATCCAAAATTTAACAACCAGAAGATGATCAAATTCAACCAAACAGGAAAATTGGCTCCACCAGCTTGATGGAGTCGTGCATTCTTGCATGATGCTCTTCCCCAGTAGTCTTGATTCCATACCCCATTTCCATAGTTCAAAGTTCAAACTCCAATTTCATCCTAAAACCCAGAACAATAATCATACAAGAATTTGTTTGTGTATTTTGGGTCTAGTATGGATTCCACTCAATGCTATCTTAATTATATGTGCCCTTACTTGCTATATACATTAGAAAAGTTGCATATTGTGGATAATGGTTTGGATTCATATGGATACACATGAATATAATTTTTTTTTGTCAAAATTTGAATATTTTATGTATTTTTCAGTTTACTGTTTTTTTGTCTTGTCTTTTTCCAGTTTTGGTCTGGTTCATATTTTTGGGCTTGACTAGTTCGATTACTGGTCTGGTTATGATAACTATGCATCCCACAACCACTCAATATAGAACCAATTGACAAGAGGGATTCTCTCTCTATACATATATAAACATATAGGTATAGTGTTTTTTTTTTATGTTTTTCAATTTATTGAGTCATCTCCCTAGTTTTTCCAGAGTCTATGTTGAGTTTGACAAATTTGTTAAAAGCCAAGATAAATTGTGTAAGCATGAATAGGTTTAAGAATATCAAGTTACGGGATTTGAGAATTCTGTGTATGGCATTATTTATCAAGATTTTAGGATGTGCAATCTATTTGGAGGCTGTCACATGTTTGAACTTTGAACAGTTAGGTCCAAGATGCCAAATGGTATAATATTTTGTTTTATTTTAAGATAATTTATATGTTTAGAGTGTTTTTTTACTCCTGTATCAAGTTGAAGTTGTGTCAAACAAATGTGGGGCCCTAGCTGTTAAGGCATTTATGAAAAGAATGTTAAATTTTTGGCATGTGTTTCATTTTCGAGGAAAGATTGTAATCTTAGAAGATTGGGTTGAAGAACCAAATACAACCAGTTTACAAAATAGAGCTGGGCCTCGAATCTTATCATACAAGGTAGTCATTTTGAAATTCTTGCTTCAAGGGTGACAAAATTAAAATCTTTGAAATAAGTTCACTCTTAATATAGGAAACAACACAAAACTAGTAGAACTATACCTATTTTCCAAAAAAAAAACACATTACAAAATATATGATCCAAAATTTAACAATGAAAAGATGATCAAATTCAACCAAACAGGAAAATTGGCTCCACCAGCTTGATGGAGT
This sequence comes from Pseudotsuga menziesii, assembly GCA_001517045.1. Taxonomy (NCBI): domain Eukaryota; kingdom Viridiplantae; phylum Streptophyta; class Pinopsida; order Pinales; family Pinaceae; genus Pseudotsuga; species Pseudotsuga menziesii. The sequence goes on from LPNX010932504.1 coordinate 94,374, forward strand.
CGTGCATTATTGCATGCTGCTCTTCCCCAATAGTCTTGATTCCATACCCCATTGCCATAGCTCAAAGTTCAAACTCCAATTTCATCATGAAACCTGGAACAATCATCATACAAGAATTTGTTTATGTATTTTGGGTCTAGTATGGATTCCACTCGATGCTATCTTAATTATATGTTCCCTTACTTGCTATATACATGAGAAAAGTTGAATATTGTGGATAATGGTTTGGATTCATATGGATGCACATGAATATAAAAAAAAATTTGTCAAAATTTGAATATTTTATGTATTTTTTAGTTTACTATTTTTTTTGTCTTGTTTTTTTCCAGTTTTGGTCTAGTTCAGATTTTTGGGCTTGACTAGTTCGATGACTGGTCCAGTTCTGATAACTATGCAACCCACAACCACTCGGGCTAGAACCAATTGCCAAGAGGGATTCTCTCTCTATACATATATAAACATATAGGTATAGTGTTTTTTTTTTTATGTTTTTCAATTTATTGAGTCATCTCCCTAGTTTTTCCTAAGTCTAAGTTGAGTTTGACAAATTTGGTAAAAGGCAAGATAAATTGTGTAAGCTTGAATAGGTTTAATAATATCAAGTTATGGGATTTGAGAATTCTTTGTATGGCATTATTTATCAAGATTTTAGGATGTGCAATCTATTTGGAGGCTGTCACATGTTTGAACTTTGAATAGTTAGGTCCAAGATGCCAAATGGTATAATATTTTGTTTTATTTTAAGATAATTTATACATTTAGAGTGCTTTTTTACTCCTG